>JMSH01000040.1:0-198646 GCA_000712465.1 Huntiella moniliformis
AATAAAGGGGAAGAAGGTGGGACGAGAGTCAAAACGATATCAAAAAAGGTAACAGTGGAAAATTGCGTGTAACGATAGTTGGCGATGTGCCACGATAATTTGTGATGTGTAACGATAGATGATTGTGTATAACGATGGGGAACGATAACTATAGCGACGATAAAAGATGATCGAACTGATGTGAGGGGTCAATGGAGTCACACAAAATCGGACAGTAAAGACAGGTTACAAGGAGTTCGATGAAGAAGCAGACTAAACTAATCAATCAGGTTGAGCTGATAGTGACTCTTTATACTACGATGCTCGCCCTCAAACACACTGTATCATTTCCTGAATTCTTTGATGATGACGTCAAAGAACTTGTGGTGGCGAATGATAACCAGCTGATGCCTCAGCGTGGCGAAGAACGATGTGATGGCCTTCAGCGTGGCAAGGAAAGATGTGATGGCTGATACTTCAGCATCACGAGGAACGATGGCGTCACAGGCAAAGCCTGTTGGGGTTGCAAACCCTAACATATAGCCTTTGCCTAGTATTTCGTATAAATCTAAGATGGCTTTCGCTCTGCGGAGTTTTCACTTCTCTTTCTCTTCGCCTTGACAAACTCTTTAGTTTTTGCATTTAATGAGATGTCCTGTTTGCCACTATCACTGACATACATAATGGGAAATTATATAAGTAATAATAAAATGGTGCGGACTATATTTTTGCTTCTTTGTAAACCGCCATATGAAGACTCCAAAATACAGGCTACTATTTTAATCCATTAACAGATTTCCAGACCAAAGAGATCGCTGCCGTATGGTACCCAAGTCACAATCGGATATGTGATAGGAAAAGGAGAAATGGGACACTTAAAGTCCCTGCTAGACCACCCCCAGTGGGTATTTTAAGTGCCTATGCAATAATAGGAAAAGTTGAGTAAGGTGGTGCACCACTCACGTGGACCCCTTTCAAAAATGGATTTCAGTTCTGAGGATGAAATCAATCTGATCACGCTATGTATTAGAATCAAAGATACAAATCGGAACATTCAAAGGACAATACAGTTACACAGAAAATGACAGGATCAGGGAATTTCATGACGGGAAAAGACAAGAGAGAAACTGACAAGACTCCAGCACGAACTGATGATTATTGTTTGGCGTTGAGTGGATGCTCCTTGACATTCCGTATAGTGAGTCGCAGAGGCACTTTTAATGTCATTTACGGTAGGGCCATAGAGTCGTTCATGGTAACACAGGCAAAAGCTCTTTGTGTTACACATCCTAATATTGTAAGCAACAAGCGTCTTTTTGATGTCGTGACTGCTGATAGGAGCAGTTTTTAGGTGTGTCTGAAGCATTGAATTAATACCGCGATATTCACGTATCTTATTGAGACACTCAAATAGATTCGTCCTATTTACCGACATGACGAGCTTCTAACAAGTTCTTTGGAGTTCTAAACACATTTTTAAAAACACCCGCTCTAACAACAGTTTCATATATCGTTATTTGTCTTCTGTAGCTGTACTTTTCGGCCTTATCTACGGTCGTTAGGTGAACTAATATTATTTAATCACCTATGACGATATCTTAACACTTTTGTATTTTCTGATTTTTCCATAAGTCACACTCTTTACTTCATTTAATGTGTATACTGGCATTATTATAGCGGTAAACATTGGCCATCCGTGCTTTCGTCGAATTTATCGATCTATAAATTGTAGCCACGACACTTATTATTTGTTCTAGCGCTTTGAATGACGTCAAAATGGGTTTTCGGCTGACACTGCCTACGAGTTGTAAAAACTCCTTTCATCGAGTCCTTTGGCTCGTTCGTCATTAGCTATGATCACCAATTGAAACGCGTTATATTTGGCCTTTTTGCTGGCAACCCCACATCTTCAGTGTAGAGCTAATCACTCACCACACCACTAGCTGCTATGTCCTCATTGCGCCGTCTTTGCCGGCTTTGTGTCTATCAAGGTATACGCTGTTTTAAATCTCTTTGCAACGCCCCCCCTTCGCGGTTAAAGTCGTTCAAGACTTTGTGACGTATTTTCTTTGCTTAGGCCCCCTTTTCACTTTAGCCGGCGTCACCTTGCCTCGATATTTTGTGAAATTCACGGAACTATGTTTTTAAACTCCCACTCCGGCATCCCATTATTGTTTACATCAACAAGTATCACCAACTGTGTCGAGGGCCCTCCCCCTTCCAAAGGGTCTCCACCTTCCTTTGGCTGACTAAGCAATCATACTGGTATGCTTCATGTTACTCCAAGAAACAAACAATCTCATTGTGTGTCACCCTACCAACCGCGAAGTTTAATATAAGTCCGTTCTCTTTTGTGGTATCTTCTATTTTGTGATCCACAGTGAAACATACTGTTTATGTGACGTTAGACAGTTCCACTATTGTCATAATCTCCCATTTTCTTCTGTGCACAAAAATCGATCAATGTCCTTTCGGCCTCGTGTCTGGAACCACTGCGTGCGAAGCCATCTTGGTAACCACTGACCAAGCATTTTTCATGTGATGATATAAGGTGAGAAGACTGTTATATTGAACGCTTGATTATGGTAGGCCCAGAGCTGTACTAACTTCACAAATGACTAAATTTTCCTTTCTAAAATACGACTAACTTGCAGATGATGCGCTACATCGATCACGTATTTCAGGCCGAACCTTTTTATTACGCCACACCGAGACTGACTTCCGTGTTTGGTCTCAGGGTAGCTGTCGATTGTTTATAGTATACTCCAAAAAAAACAACATCAAAGCCTTTACATACAAATTCATCTAGGCTGTTGCCTCGCAATCATTTTGCGATTGAATTAGGCACACTCATTGAAGTGTTTGCAGATAATTAGCAAGTTACAACCAGGCAGTGTTATTCGCTATAACTTCCAGTCATACTACACTTTTAAATATATTATGTGGTTTAGGTAAAAGCGGTAAGTAGATATCAGCATAACGATCGTCTATCATTCATACACAGTACCAACTTAACAAGGTTCCTGGTGCCTTTGATAAAATCAAATGCAAATCATTAGCACAACACCATAACATTTCGAATATTCAGCCAAAAGATCGTCTAAATGATCGTTGTTGTCTGTACTCGTGCAATGGTTGAGATCCTTGTGACACATGGATCTAACCTAAATAAGCACAATGTTACTAGGCTATCTGCTCGACTTAATTGCCCCTTCTTGATGAGAATCGCTCTTTTTTCAAGGATATCTCCCTAAATCTAGAGCACACATGTTACCCATGTGCTTTCATCTTTTTTACCGTTGAGAGATGTAAATTGGTTCTATGGTATGTTCTTTTTTGTCATCTTCCATGATACTTCCCCTTGTGGGCGGGTCACCTTCTGAAAAAACAGTGAAAGATAGTCGATGTCAGTTTATTTACCATGTTCATGAATGAGGGGTACAAATAGTTGTTCACAGCAAGAGCGTATCTGTGACTAGTATGACTACTTTGCGTGTGGTGGTGAAGTCATCTATCAGAGATCGAGTCTCTGTTGTGAAGGGATGGGGTACGAGCAAGTCCTTAGATAGTCATCGGAAACGTATGGCCGATGGCTGTATGTGCCCTGTAATAAATATAGTAAAAATTTAATCTGCCAAGCTCAATGTATCGTGTGTTCCGTTCGCAATGCCCCTCGAAACGCATCATCATTAAACTATCACCATCACTGTACGCTAACAACCCTAACAACATGAGTTGATTACTTCAACTCAGGACAACTTCATCTCAAACAGTGACACTCTGTTGCGTTGATTAGATTATGTATGCCATTGTTTGAACTAAGAAATCAAATAATTTAGACCACTACAACTAATATATATTTGTGTAAACCCAAACACGTAGTATTTGCGTCTCCATTAAGTTTCTTCCAGTAACAGATCTTGATTGGACTTCATCTAGATAATCACTAATATTTATCATGTTTTGGTGGCGGAACATGTGATCATTTTGCTAACTTCGAGATGTTTTACAATTATTAATATTTTGGGAAGTTTGGAAACCATTACAGAATTTACCCTGGTGCTTGTAGGAACCCTACACTCCATACAGATCTGGGTTGAAGTAGGCAGTCCAGCTCAATAAACGAGGTGGCTTGCATAAGATCCATATTTTAATCAGCAAACAGTGGCAAGAAAGGTATATCTTTCAGAATGTTTCATAAAGAGTCTCTTTATTGTCGATAGTTTGGTTTAGAATGGATGTATGTTAACTGATGACAAGATGGGTTCATGAGAATAGATTTAGCAACCAGAGGATAATCCTAATTGTCGAGAAAGAGCTCGCCAGAAGGTACCAGAACACGCAAATTGGAACATCGGCAGGCAGATGGGACCCGACAGGTTTCACCTACAGTCGAAGTATAAATAATATAAATGTAGAGACCTTCTTCCTCTGTTGGAAAGATACTTAGGAGTACACAAGAATACATATCAACATGTATTCTAGCTGAAGAAACGAAAGGATCGGACAATAGAACGTGGGCTCGAAGGGTTACTGACAACCTAGACAAAGATTGGGCCTGTGTGATGAAGATCTCTGGGTGTCGAAAAAGATGTATCTACAGGTTGTTACTGGGACAACAGAAACAAACAATCCAAGTATTCAGTACACCGTCTTCCGAGGACATGTTTATAGAGATTTTAAACATAGTGTCCTGTTTTGTTCGTTATAGTGTCCTTTGTGGTGTTGATACATGGACTAACGCTAAAACCCAGTCATTCTTTTTGCCTGGTGAACTCACATTTAGTATCATAAATGGATAAGAAGGTAGACATCTACTATCACTATTATTTATTAGTGAAGACTTGAACATCTATAACGTCCATCATAATTATGTCTTGAAATCTCGTGCATTACATGACAAGATAACTAAACAAACAATCAGCGGCGTTGCACCTCTGCAAGGTACATACACAGCAGTCCTTTGCCTTCCATTTTTGAAAGAATAACTTATACCCTGAGTGTGCTTCACTATGAAATAGATGCTGTACATAATATACTTTCATGAGTTATGATCCAAAGGTATGCCTAATATTTCTGTATTTTTCGGGCAGTGTGATAGTAATGACAAAAATGGATAGACCTTGGCCACATGAAACTTTCCTCGGGTAAGATTGTGCTTGCACCAGTATCATTTGCTGTCATGTTAACCGCAGTTAATCATCGAACAACGTTGAGACTAGCTAAAATAGTGATCTAACTCGTAGTTGAAACGGGTTGAAATCTTCATTTATGGTTGTTGGTGGCTATAACGCATAGAATATGATGCTTATTTCGCTATATACACATTTCCAGCCTTCCTAGCAATGAGAGTACTTGTTATAGTAATGATATAAATGAATAATACAAAATAGGTGGCTGCAGTGAGTGTACAAGAAGTCCAGTTGTTTCTAGTAAGCCAGCTCTTCCTCCACCATATCAACAATAACTTCGTCGACGTCAACATCTTCCATCCGCCTAGTTCGAGCGACCACCTTGGAGTACTGCGGGAGAACTATCATCATCTGCCTGAGTAATTCTTAATATACCTCGAACGCCTCGACTAGAAGATCACGGTAAGCCCCCAACTTGGCACAGAAGTCACCTAACTTCCTTTTGTAATCAGACAACATGAGTCCCATCACCGGCGCCTCAAAGTCATCACCAAGATGGCATCAAAACCAATGTTTTAGTGACTTGAAGATCACCGTGGGGTTGGTATACAAATTGAATGAGGTAGCCTAGATGCCCTCCCAGCCTGCGGCCATAATATAAACCGTACGTCGAGTTTCCTCAACGTTCGGTAGCGCCTCACTATCGACATGTAGCAGTACACAAATTAATCAGTCCACCTTTATAATCCTCAGTAACTCAGCTAGCCAGCCCACCCAACTGTTGTAAGTCCGTTTGATGCATTACCCCGATACATGAATAATCTTATCCATTAGTCTCATAGAGGCTGTTTCCCACACAGAAATTCGTAAATAGTTTGGTTCCATTGCGCAGTAGTGCCCTTTTTCGTCCATAAAGCAGACATTTGAATTATACAGAAGTCACCTTACTGCCATTTCAATATTATTGCATAGCCTGTAATGTAGCAGAAAACAAAAAACATTAATTTAAAAACATGAACTATTGGCTTTGTACTGTATCTATGCCTTGCCAACACCCTGACCCTCCTCCTGCTTTTGCGCGCCGTACTTCTTGAGACGGATAGCCTGGATGTTAATGAATCCAGAAGTGTCTACTGGGCTGAAGTCAACCAAGCTGTCCATGGACGACTCCTCTTCTGAGTAGAGCTTCTCCGTCTCTGATGAACGGCCAGTGATGTAGGCGTTACCCTTGTAGCAGCGGAGACGGACCTCACCGTTCTATAGTCAAAGTTAGTAATCTCGTTCTAGCTCAAAGGTTAATTTTATATGTGGGCATTAATTAACTTACCACACGCTTCTGCGAGAAGATCAGAGAGTTCTCAACAAACTCACGCTCGGGAGAGAAGTACAGACCGTTGTACAGAATCTCCGACCACGCGTGAGTGACAAACTGGTCACGGAGCGATCTAACCTTGCCGTCCATGACAAGACCCTCAATATCCAAGTGGGCGAGGCGGAGGATAGTCATGGCAGGAGAATCGTAGCAACCACGGGACTTGATACCAACGTAACGGTTCTCGACAATGTCAATACGGCCAATACCGTGGACCTTACCGATAGCGTTAAGCTCAATGAAGAGCTCTAGGCTGTCAGTGATGGTCTTGGTGGGGGTGACAAGCTTGACGGGAAGACCCTTCTCGAAGAAAATCTGGATGTCCTCGGGGGTGTTAGGGGCGGTAAGAGGGTCGTCAGTGCTAATAATGAATGTGTTAGTTACAGATACACACATAAATATATCTCGTACAGTACGAAAATCACTTACCGAGTCCACATGTCGACGGGGGGAGGCTGAGAAGGGTCCTCAAGCTGGCCACTCTCGTAACTGCAGTGAGCCAGGTTGTCGTCCATGGAGTATGGTTTAGCCTTGGTCGAGGTTACGGGAATACCGGTGGCGGCAGCGTAGTCGAGAAGGTCGGCACGACCCTGGAAGCGGTCGAAGAACTCGGGCATTCTCCAGGGAGCAATGATCTTGATCTTGGGGTCGATAGTGAGGAAAGCCAGCTCGAAGCGGACCTGATCGTTACCCTTACCAGTGCAACCGTGGGAAACATAGTCGCAGCCCTCCTCGGCGGCAACCTTCATCTGAGCGCGAGCGATAACAGGGCGGGCAAGACTGGTACCCAGAAGGTAGCGTCCCTCGTATTGGGCGTTGCATTGAACGGCGCGGAAGCAAAGCTCATCAACAAACTCCTTGCGAAGATCAGTGATAATCATCTTAGAGGCACCGAGAAGGGCGGCCTTCTGGCGGACCTGGTCCCAGTCCTCCTCCTACAACAAAAAAGTATCGTGTTAGCCTATGAATAGTATGACTATTTCAATGTAACATTATATCAAACGTACCTGACCAACGTTGGCAAGGAAGCAGACAACTTCATAGCCCTGCTCAAGAAGCCACTTGAGAATGCAAGAGGTATCAAGACCACCTGAATAGGCAAGGCAAACCTTTCCCTTGGAAACCATTGTATAAATTTGTGTGTGAAATTAGAGGGTGTTGGGTAGAACAAAGAGATTTGGTAGACGATAATTCAAATCGTAAAGAGCTGTTAAATCAGTGGTTAAGATTGATATGTTGTTAAAGAATAATCACAAAAGGAACAATTGCCAACTGCGGGGAATGGTCCATCTTTAAAGTCGTTTCCCTGCCCTACCCAAATTGGGGCGCGTTTCGCCTTCCGCGATTGACATGATTATCCGTCATTATGCGGGTATTTGGGTGGTACTCCGGATGGTAATGACTGCGTTCTATGACTGAATCCTATGCCCAAGTTACCTAATTAGGTTAAATGTGGGGTACAGGATTGTAGAATTGGGTTCAAACAGCCAATCAAAACGCTTCGAGGTCAAAAAGTAGATAAGACAGGGCCCATTTGTTATCATTGACGGGGTCTTTAAACGGCAAGAGTGACTCTTCTGGATGAGTAACATCTAGTATCCATTGGTGGACCAAAATTATAGATCCAAATGTTGATGTAGATGTCATTTAGAATATGGTTTCAATGGTTTAGATGTAGTTGTAGTTGTTTGTGACACTTGAATTAGCTCCATCAATGCTTCAGGAACATGTGGGCCATCGGCTGCCCTGTGCATTCACGCCGACACAATGGCCCGGGCAGTACAAGTCGTCGCCGGCGTCCCGTCAAAGGGCTCCACTCCATGTCACCGTCGGCGAAAGCGGGTCTACCAAACTCCAGTAATTGATTCGGCCAATCAAAGCTTACGCCACCCTAAAGCCATCGGCATTGCAAGTTAAAGCCGTCGGCATAGTACCTTCAAACTCATGGAACAAGCCAACCAGCACAATGTAGAGTACCGGGGCTCCATATATTATACCTGTGCCGGCCCTGGCTAACCGCATTGGTGTGCATAAACAAGAGGAGTTGAAGCGGCAGACGTTCCGCATTAGGAAGTCGGGTTACTTCTAACTTCATCACTACATATGAAAGTTCTCTACGTCATGCCAAGTAATTAGAATGTGTAAATGTCTTCATAGAGAGTGTACATACACGTCCACACAGACACCATTGTTTGTGACTCATGTTCCTACTCCGGCTCTATCCGCTGTATGCATATATAGGTAGACTCATTAGTGTTCATCGTTAACAGTCATTTTTCGGAGGTGGAACGCCGTTTCTGTGGTTTAGTTTACATCAACCTATTCGGCTTAGGTTCTGCGCTCAATATATATATGGGTTATTTAACCCTACTGCCCCTTTCAGGTGAACGCGACAAAGATTTCGGTACATACATACATTCGTGTACAAACATGAATGTATACACACACATGACCATGTGTCAAATATGACGTATAAACTCTTGGGAGGTGATCTATCAAAAGCTAAGCCGTGGGTTCAGATAAGTTTGAGATCTTGTCTGGGCACCGCATGACATACAAAGTCAAGATTGTAGCCATATATCTACATGTATACATTTTGAGCGACCTTTCGTAGTAGTATAAGCTTGGGGAGATCCCCATTTGACAAGAAACCGGTAGATAATCCATAAGCCCAAAAACAAAGTTATATGGAATAGAAAAAGACAAAGAATTAATCAATTAAAACATATGCATTTAAAGATACATCAACATCCGATTCCGTGGTTGCACTATAAATACCAATTCAGCAGGAATAGCGAACTGCTTTCCCCCAGAATCGAGAAGAAATGAAACTGAATATCCACATACACCCAATGTACAAAGGCACAAACTCCAGCACTGACATGTACAATGACCACTGAACACGACTCCATGTATGGTTAAGCTTGAAAGGACTATCCCAAACACATAAACCACCGTGGACACAGACTGTACCTAATACAAAGCAAACCCGATAAATACGTCATCTATTGGTAGGGCTGATGTCCCTGACTGACCCACAGTTTTGCCAGTTGCGACTTAGTTACACAACTATTGCGTGATCTGACGTAGTTCCTGGAACAAGTTATAATTCTGCAGACGTCGGTGCGGTGTGAATTATCAGCCAACGGGAATAAAGCGAGCTGTAGTGTAAATCGCGAAATCAACCCGTATTTTGTCAGGCGTTAATAGAAGATCTTCAAAACTAGGTGTATACATATATACGGACTTTCATAAGCCAAGATTGTCATTGCACATTCGAAATATCAGTTCCGACTTAGAACTCTGGACCATCCTTTACACAAAAAACGAATGTCTCAGCGAATGTAGAGATCACGAATCTGTAGACCTAAGTATTCAATGGAAGAAAGTGAAAAGGACTGATACCAAAAGTCCTTGATTTACGTGAGGCAATATGCTTTTATTAAAAATTATTCATGACTTTACGTCAATAGCTATTTACTGGATTTTGATATGTACCACCTACTTAGCTGGCACAACTGTAGACTATCTTCACATTAGATTGTCTTAATTAAGACTTTTGTTCCTCGCCAGTGCCCAACTGGGACACATCGAAGCCGTGGCTAGCAAGATACTGGTTGAATCTCTCATCTTCCTCGTTAATGGTGTCTTGGCCAATATGAGGGAACAAGAACAACGCAATGAGACCCGAAAGGATGCACAGAGAGGACGACACCCAGAATGGGTACTGAGCGGAAGCAGTAGCAGAACCGCCCGCCTTCTCAATATAAGGGAATACCCAGGTACCAACGAAAGCACCGATCTTGCCAATGGCAGCGGCAATACCATAGTAGCGACCACGGACACCAGTAGCGCAAGTCTTAGCAGCAATCAAACCAATGTTGTTACCAGGACCAACCTCTCCAAGAGCAAGGAAAATACCGTATACAACAACAAACGCGGCAACATGGTTAGGCTGGGAAAGCGTACTATAGCAGCCTGCCATGATGAAGCCAACAATAGCCTGGGCAATCACACCGCCAGCAAGGGTGTAACGGGGACCGAAACGATCAGAAAGGAAGGCACCAATGATGGTACCGGGGATATAGAACAGGTTGAGAACTGTGTTCCAGCCAAACACAGTGGTGAGGTGGGCCTTTGAACCGTAAATGTTGGCCAAGATGGTGGAAGAGTAAATGCCGAATGAGTAAGTGGAAAAGTCGTAGATGAACCAAACCAAGCTGACATAAAGCAGGCGGAATCCGTAATACTTGAAAGCCAGAAGGTATGGCGTGCGGATGTTGCGCATGGAGTTCTTCTTAAAGTTCTCAGGGTCGGAGATTTGGAAACGAAGGAAGAAGAGAAGAATGGGGAACACGACACCAAGACCCAGAGAAACTCTCCAGATAGTCTCATAGTGCCCGTTGTGAGTAGCAGCGGCGACAACGTAGGGGACGAAGGCACCAATTACGAAACCCCAATCGATAGCAGAGTTGGTGAAAGTAATGAACCAGAAATGACGAGAACCGGACTTGAGTCCGCCAGTCGACTCGGCAGCACCAACGGAACCAGCAGGGTATTCACCTGTAGAAAATGGGTTAATAAATAACAATAACACATGAAGTTGTAGAAATAGCACATACCTCCAATACCAACACCGACAAAGAAACGCCAAGCAGTCAAAATACTGAACATTCCAGTGGCTGAGCCATGGTAGTAAGAGCCAGTAGCAAGAGCAGTGAAGACGACCAGGATAACAGTAGAAACCAAAAGAGTGTTGGTACGCGACCAATGATCCGAAGTGTAGCCAAAGACAAGCATTCCAAGGACGGTTCCGGCGAAAGCAATATCGCTGACATACTTCTTGGCGTTTGAGTTGGAGTAGACATCGCCGTATTGGTAGCTAAGAGTCGTTGAGACGGAACCAATGACCTTTGACGATATGTTAGTGTGAGAAGGCCTCTAACCCAGAGCATTTGAACTCACGTTATTAATGTAACCATCAGAGAAAAGTCCAGCACCACAGGTCATAACAGGAAGAATGCGCTTCATGAAAGAGTCCTGATAAACGACAGGCTCGCCACCATCGGCGACAGGCTCGACAGTGTCGAGGTTCTTCTCGTCGACAGGCATACTTTCTGATTTCCCAAAGAAAAGAAAAAGTTGAGAAATTGCGATAACTAACCGCAAGTAAAACACAACGTGCCGAATTGTGTGGGACAAGAAAAGACAAAGATTCAAAGGATGTGCGGACAGCGTCTTATATAACTACTTGTCAAGCGTTCAAAGGTCTTTGCGGTAAGCCCATGTGGGGGTGTCTAGCGGGGTTACATTTCGTCAGCTTTAGATGATGTATGCACATGTGTGTAGCTTGGATCACAGGCACGCCCCTCCTTTTGTTCCTCTTGTTCTCCGGGTCTCTCTTGGTCATGACGGACGATTGCAGATCATGAAAAGGAACCACCATTGAAGGTCCAGCTGGCTCCATGAAATTTCACCGGGTGGACGGGCGATTTAGGGACGTGCTAAACACAAATGTGCATATCAAGGCCAATCAAAATGAGTTGTGGACGACCACAAAGCCGAAAAGAGACTAGCCTATAACAGCCGACGTCATGATCCTGTCAGCCAAGCAGGTCAAATACGTCAGAAGTATAATTGTGCTGCACACAATGTGAGTTGTCACGTACGTAACCGGTCAAAAAGGAAAGAGGTGCCCCGTAGCTATTGACTACTAGTAACATGATAATCATGTATTATGACAATCAGGCAAATGAAGCACCAAATACTGCTTCCAGGAAACAAAAATACTGAGCATTCACATCCGTCAGATTTGACACGTGAAAATTGTTGAGCTCTGAAAAGCTCGAGGGATTGATTCCTTCCTAGAGCAATCCAACTCTATGCAGCAAGGGTCTCTCTGCAACATGGGGTAAGTGGGGACAGCTAACGTAAGTCGGTTCATCAGTTGGAAAAAAGGGCATCGTCGGTAACAAATGTGTGTTAAAAGGCTTGTGCTGTATAGACGTATGTACAGACATGCAGCAATCAAGCAGTTTCCGCATGGACTCGTTCCATATCTCGCTTTTTGGCGCACTTTATAAGCATGTTTGTCGCTTACAAGCGGTTATCACCCCAATGTAGCCATAACCCCGCTCGTTATCTGTTATCGCAACTATCATGACATTTACAGGAGCGGAACACCGTGTGTGGGCAGGATGTAGACGTGCAACACACATATCTACATACATACCCAGCAAGGACCACCAGATAAGAAGAGCTCGCGGAAACCAATCGCAAAGTTTCTTCCAATAAGGCCGACTTTCACCCCCATGCACGTGCTACATTTCTCTTTGGTGAAGTCATGTTACATTAACCCGACGATAGGAATGAAATCAGAGAGGCTGAGGTTTCAGTCACCGCAGGGCCTACCGGTCTAGCACTCCATAGATCGATCCCACGGCCACCTCCAAACGATCTAAATAGACAACGTGGGCGATGTGATATCTTTGTCATCGTAGATACAAGATTGTATTTTTTTTCCCCGATGTCCAAGACATGCACGCTTTGAGAATCACGATCTTGAGTTTGCTTCCATGACCCACTAATTTGATCTAAACGGACCACAGATGCAGGGTGCTACGGTTCATGCTACTTGCAATCAACCTTACCCAGTGAACAACCTCCAATTTGCCCACGTGCCACAAGTACTCCAGTTCGATAGGCTCAGACAAATGGAGAACTATGGGGCAGAACATTGAAAATATTTTTTACATGGTGACGTTGACATGTAATAGGTGCATACATACGTATGTACTTGTCCACGATGCGATTATTGGAGCATTAATGAACATGCAAACATGTATGCATCGAAGTCGTTACTAGTAAAATAAGCATGGATGCCAAGTAGCTGTCAAAATCATGTTCCTAGGCTAGTCCCATTGCTTGGCTTTTTGTATACGTAAATATTCATGTACACATATTGCAAATCTATCTTGGCGGTAACGTCCTTCCCGTACTGCCAAGATCTTGGACTACTTCTAACAAACTCACTTAGACGTACATACATACAAGATATTTCCCGATTAGGAGACGCCAAGTTTATACTTCAGATCAACTAACATATAACCGGAAATAGACAAAAGTTACTAACCAAAACCAAGTAACCAGTCGGCAATCACTAAACATTCACACACAAAAGAGATCACAAGAAGTCAAACATATTGAGGAAACAGATTTATTTCAATCAAAGTGCAATCTAAGAACAGCAACAAAAGAAGCCAAAACAAAAAGCACACAATGAAGGTTTAAGTATAAGATTATGGTAGCAGGTTTGCTACGAAATGAAAGCCGGACAAGACAATGAGATGGCGGTCATCATCTTGCCGTGGTAGTTTGTTTGGTTGGCTCTACTCAAAGAGAAGAACAAGACTGAATTAATGATTAACCACCAAATGTCTTACCAAGACACCAAAATTAAGCCATTTAGCAGACACCGGAGGGGACGGTGAAGTCCTGGTTGCGGCGGCGAGTGTAAGAAGCATTCTCACCGAGACCACGCTTGGCAAAGCCAGTCCAGAGCTCGCAGAGGTTCTGTCCACCAGTCAGGGCGCGGTCGGCGTCGAGAATGGCGTTACGGGCAGAGACGAAGTTGGGGTTGCAAGGCTGGAGAGCCATACCGTCAAGAACAAGCTTCATGGCGAGGAACTTGCCGTCAGTGGGGACACCCTTGCTGTCGAAAGTGGGCTCAAGACCCTTGGCGTTGCCGTGCTTGTCAATGAGGTTCCACATAACCTCGTTGAGGATAGTGGCCCAGGCAGTACCAACGGCGTGAACGCCCTGGCGGGAAAGGTCGTTGACGGAGTTGTAGGTGTAGGGGTTGGTGGTAAGAGAAGTAGAGTAAGGGTAGGCACGGATACCGGCGGGGTCATTGTAGATCCAGGCACCCATGACGGCATCGTCGTTGCGGGTAGCAGTGGTGGGGGTGAAGATGGCAACAGCCATGAAATCACTCCAGCCCTCACCCATACCGCCGGCCTCAGTGGTCTCGAGGCAGCCGGAGTTGGCGGGTCCACCGGTCAAACGGTTAGAAAGACCGTGGGTGAACTCGTGGATGACGACACCAGCATCGAAAGACGAATCTCTCAGGGGGGTCTGCTGGTCCCAAAGGTACATGCGCATACGGGGCTTGCTACCATCAGCGGGGGTGGCAAAGTTGGCGTTGTTGGTACCGGAGCCATCCTGAGTGTTCAGGATGACCTGGTCATTGCCCTTACCGCCCTTGCCGTTGTTGTTCAGCTGGAAGTTACCGGCCTTCTCGGTGAAACCGAGGCTGTAAAGCAGGTCGTGGTACTTGTTGGCAGTGTAGAACAGCTGAGTGATCGAAGCATCGAGGAACTCATCAGTGTCGGTCATCTTAGTGTCAAAGGCATACTCGAACTTGCGGTCCGAGGAGGAAGGGCGGTAGTTGTCGACGTAGCGGTAGCCACCATCGGGGTTGTTCTGGGCAATGGCGTTGTTACCAGAGGTGGTGGTGCTGTTGCTCGAACCGTCACCCAACCAGGTGAAAGGGGACTGGGCGATGTTCCAGGGGTCGGAAACGACAACGCGGTCGCCGGAGTCGGGGTCGTTGGTACCCCAAGGGTAGACCTTGTAGGTAGCAAGATCACTGACGTAATCGACGACACCGTGAACAGTGGTGGAGGTAGCAGCATCAACGTAGGTCAACAGCCAGTTGTCCATGATATCAGTCTCGACTCTCCAAGTGAGAGCCAGGGAGCCATCTTCACGCTGGAGGTAAACCAGCTTGGCTTCGGGGTCCTTCTCGGCACCAGAGGTACCAGTAATGGTGTAAACTTCGTTGCCAGTCGACTCGGCCTTGGCGCCGTCAGCCTTAACGGGAAGGCCGAGAGTGCCAATGGCACCCTCAAGAGCGGCGGTAGGCTCAGAGACATCACGACGGCTCAGCTTGGGAAGCTCGCCAGCGTAGAACGAGTTACCGAAGGAGAAAATAGAGCCGTCAGAGGCAACCTAAAGACAAAGTATGTTAGAAACTGACATGTTACACAGCTAGATAGTGACACTAATGTCTAAGAGTGAATACTTACGTTGACGTTGAAATCAGCGTTGTCGAGATCAAGACCGTTAACAGTCTGGCGGAAGTTAACGTGAGCGATACCATTATCGCTGACGTAGTGGTCATCCACCACACGGAAGGTGGCCGAGGGGGCCATCTTCTTAACGAGATCAGTAGCGGCAGTCAGATAGTCGTCGGAACGCTTGACAGTGGAGGAAATGGAGGCGTTGGAGCTGGTAGTAGGAGCATCAACGTACTCAGACTTGGCAGGCAGGCGGTAAGCGTCCAAGTCGATACCACGAGCGGCAATGTGACCGCTGTGGGCCGACTTAGCGGGGTGAGCGCTGACAGACAGAGCCTGAGAAAGGAGACCAAGAGCAATAACGGACTTCATTTTGAATTAAAGTTAAATGTCAAGTAGATTGAAGTTTGGAGATAGAGTGATAGGGGAGCGGGAATGCAAAAATGAATGAATGAATGAATGAATGATGAGATGCAGATGCAAAAGAATGAAAACACCAAAATGGTATATGAAAGAAGGGAAGCCTGTGAGGGGTGAGGAGGAAAGACAAGAATGAAGCCAAAAGACGGCGGGATGGACGTGATATTTGTAGTCCACAAGAGACATACTTCCTCGGTAGCCATGCCACCTTCCTCGGCCAATATCAACAATCCATTGGTGTAAGTTTACGGCTGGAGCCGCTCCTACATTGGTCCGTGTCAAGAATGAGGGGTGGGTGGGGTAGGAGGGGGAGTCGTAGAAGCTCGGTGACGAGAGGCGTACAATATGGGATGAGCACCGATCACCTCCCGGTGTGAGTCCCATCAATGTTCGACTATTGCAGTTTTGAGATATCAGATGGGCCCCTAGCTCCACGACGTAACTAACACTTGTTAGTTTTCTTATCTTTACGACTGTGTCAAGGGGCAAACTTACACACAATCACTCTGGTATCTCTGATTCGTATGTCGTTGGCAGTATCACCGTTCTAGAGTTCGGTCTGCGCTCCTACCACCCACCATTACGATGGACGAAACATGCACAGCCTGTATATAGACACACAATCCATACCACCTCAAGACCAAAAAAGAAAAAAGGCAAAAACAATAGCCTCAGGTACAAGTTGACATTCATAGTATCGAAGCATCAATCGAAGAATATTCACGCTGGAAGTTAATGCATACCCAAATCGATGTTACCTTCCCATGTAATTAGTATCCATACGAAGGATTCTTCGTACGTATGTACCTACATGTGCGGTGCATCTATCCAACCTTACGGAATTGGCCGTAAAGAGCAGTTGCTATTTTACACCGGAAAGTCCGAGCGTAGACTCATCATCTTTGCAGTACGGAGTATCTTACAACTATCTACTACACCCGGAACTTCCGGTATATCCGCACCTAGGCACATACACACACACAATCAAGACGATAATCCGCCCTATCTGTCCGCGCCTCAAAATCATCTTCAACATGTCGATTCCAAGTTTCAGCATCGATTGAAGTTGCCTTGCGCTACAATATGTTCCACATATCCGAACATAACCTTGCCTACGCCAAGACTTGGCATGTCATAGTCCGAGATAACTTCCTTGCTCTTTTGAGAAGGCGGAAAATAGAGCATTGGTCAAGCCAACGAAAGGCTTTTTGTTGTTCACCGTCAACCAGAAAATGAAGTCCGCTCTGGCCGACGCCATTTTCCCTATAGACTAGGTTCACACATACGTAGGTACTAGCAAATACGTCTGTTTGCGTGCAGATGTACGTCATATGCCAGACAGCTGTCAGGTTGCACATGTAGGCCACCATAATGTACGTTTACGTCGCATAGCTGTACCCATCAAGTCGGCCAAGTCCAGATCTTGTGTTCCGGTAGTTAATATCAGTAAATTTAGCACGCTTAAAGGTACCTTATTATTCCTTCGAATCCATCTCAACTTTATTCTTGTCTCATTGTACTTCATTAAAGTGGGGCTCCGTTCTCCGTGTGCCCCTCCAATAACGAGCATGTACACGTATCTCTCAATTCTATATTACGGTTGATACATTCATGTTATACCTGTTCTCGGGTGACTTCCGTGTGTATAAAAAAAGCTTTGATAGATCACTATACCCATGGCCACCTCCATACAAATCGAGCAACTCCAAACACCAGCCATTACGAACTTCCTAATCGAGCACCGTTCGTCACTAGCGAAACACTCCGTGCTCTCCAACATGGCCCAGGCTTCAGGGTCAAGACTGCGATAGATATCCTTATTCCGTTACCTTATCGCGTGACCACCATCTTCACCGCCGAATGTTGGGCCTGGCATACCTGCAAATGTGGCCGAACAATAGAGCCTTATGAGACACCCGCTTCATGATGGTGGGTACCATTCTTGACTATGGTTAACTCCGACATCTAAACCGGGGTAAATACATTCCATCTCGGGCCGGTCATAATTCTAGATCACTCTTTGGTAGATGTAAATCACAAAAATACTTCCAATAGCAACATGTACAAGTTCTTTCGTCGCCGGTGTTAGTGACATCTGTTTGACAGTGTTGCCATCCATTTCCACACTGTCGCCCATAACGGCAGCTACGTAGTCATTTGCAATACTCTAAGCTACTTGCCTCATATGCGGACACGGGTCATCCGACTTGCCAAGAGACGCGCCAAGACAACAAACATTTCCATAACTGGCATCTCTCTACCTAACAAAGTTCCAATACAAAAGATATCGTATGTATGTCGCCATCTTTCCCTTTGACGCCGAAGATAAACACCGACTGATGTCCCCAAGACCAATGACACTTTCGCAATATCAAATTTCCTCATGGCACTGTTTGTGGAAACATCGAGATATATCGGGTTGCTTGCTTCAGTGCTCTGGTTATGATAGTTCGCTCGTTGTGGGTCTAACGTGTTTGTGATGAGATGGTGGGTCGTCTGATCACCCACACCTTAGATAGCCGTCGACAACATCTCTGTTACTAAAAAAGTAACGAGGAATCGTCACAGAATACATGCCATCCATGTCAGGGTTGGGTAAATGTTTAAGAGTATTAACCCTATCACTCGACAGAGTGCATGTGTGTATTTACAGCGCTAAGTCATTTAACACCATATAGACTGAAATCATGCCACGAATATATAACTCAACAACAACCCGTAGATTTTTACCACGTCTATAAATATGTACATTTGTGCTTGTTAAATTCGGCCCAATTCAATGAGCTAATATATTAAAAATGAATATTTATAGAAGCGCCGTCCGAAGAATCTCCAAGTGTACAAGCATGTCTACCATACCACCCACCGCCAGGCCGATGGCCAAATTATAGTCTATGAGAGCGACAAAGAGTTTTGCCAGGACGAATTATTAAAAAAACAAAGTAAACAAACATCATGAACACCTAATTCTACGGCATCAGCGAGTCACGCTTCATGACCTTTTGAATAGCAGCTCTAATCACATGGCCCGATTGCTCGAGTTCACTGGGTGTTAATCCAGTCGTGACACAAATTTTGAGAGCTGGTTGGACATCGTAAGTGAAGTGCTTAGCCTCAATACGCGTCCATCCTGGCATACGGCGAAGGCGAGTTACCAGAACGCCATTGTTCAAGCACTAACGAGAGACAGATAGTCAGTATTTTGCGACAACGGCACGGAAATAGAATATAACATACCTCGTTGACAATGTCCTGGAGCAGATGCTCCTGGTCCTCCTCAGTCAATCTACGGTCAGCCACTACCTTAGGGGAGATTGTCATGATCACGACGGGGTTCTCCACATCGCTGGTGATGCGAAGATAACGGTTAGGATCTTCAACCAAGGACCGAATGGTCTTGATGTTCTGACGAGACTCGGAAATAAGGGCGGGGCGGTTCTGGATTTGAGAGATACTCTCACTAGCAATGACAGCAAGCATAGCAGGAAGGGCAGCAGAGAAGGTATACGAGGCGGCAGTAATACGCTGGTGGTCAACAACGGTCTTAGTACCGGCACAGAAACCACCACCGGCGCAAAGAGGGCCGGCCATGGAGCCAACAATCATGTCGACCTTGGTGGGGTCAATACCCTGGGCTTCAGTGAGACCACGGCCAGTCTTACCAAGAACACCAAACGACCAGGTCTCGTCGAGGATGATACGGAACTTGTACTTTTCTTTCAGCTCAATCTGGAAACCACCACAGTTAGCATGTAACCTACAGTCTACACATGAGACAAGAATGGACTTACAAGCTTGGGAAGGGAAGAGCAGTCACCAGTTGTCTCAAACAGGCCCTCAGTAACAATGAAGCGACGAGTAGGCTTGCGTCTAGACTGCTCACGGACAACCTGCTGCATAACCCGTTCAAGGTCTTCCATGTCGCCATGCTTGAACCAACGAATATTAGATCTGGAAATTTGCAAACCGCGGCGAATCGAGTAGTTGACAGCGCTATCAGCAACAATGACATCACCACGCTTGCAAAAGGCGGGGATAACACTAGAGATAGTTGAGAAGGCCTGGGCATAGAGAATAGAGGCTTCGGTACCAAGGTAAGCAGCAATATCGGCTTCGGTGCGGACATGAACATCTTGGGTAGCATAGAACTGCGGTGGGCCGCAAGGTCCGACACCGTAAGCGCGGAGGACGGAAATTGCCTTTTCTCTAATCGTGGGGTTGGCGTTCAAGTTGTAAAAGTTATAGGAACCGAAATTCGTGACCATCTTTCCGGTAGTAAGCAATGTCCGGGGACCACTCGCACTGCAAATGAATCAGATTGTCGTAGTTAGTTGGCTATTCAGTAGATCGACGTGCATGGTGTCATCATGTCTTACCCATCAATGACAGGCGCAGTCTCGGCCACAGCCCGGTCAAAGTCGGACTGAGGAGCCACCAGCGGCTCAGGGGTCCAGTCGTCCACCAGTTCGTCGATTTCGGCATCCGTGAGCCTCACATGATTCTTTTGTTGCGTGGAGTATGACGAGGCTGTCATGTAGCGAATGACAAACAACACCAGTACCAGCTCGAGAAGCGATCGTACAGGGTCATCTTGGTAGCTTGACTTGATGTATCTGGCGAGAACAGCAGACCCAGGAATTTTCTGGAAAGCGAGGGTGGCTTCGCGATGAACTGTGGCCAAAAGGGCCTGGGCCTCACTAAGTTCCATAGTCGTAATAATAGTCGCCGATGCACCCTATGTTGCGAATTGGAAAGAACAGATTGGTGATCGTCTCGTGTCAAGATGCAATTGTCAATAGCAGGGTTTAGGGACGACAGACAGCAGCCGAAGTCGCGACAAAAGCAGTTACGCAGAAAAGAAAGCGTAGGGAAAAAAACTTGATCCACTTTCTGTTGTGCTGTAGCGTAGCAGGAAAAGGAGGTCTGACTCGCGACGGGAATTGGTTGGATTGCGATTGACAGGCTACTCTGGCACTAACAATGTGCTAGAAAATACAGGCAATTAAAACCGACTTTTGGGAAAACAAATCGATCGGGTTCGTTCGCGGAAAGATTGATTTTTCCAGACTTCCAATTGCATGTGCATATGGTGGCTATTTCCATCTAGCGACCGTGGGGTGACATCGAGAAACCCAAAACGGAAGATGGATTTGACGTGAATAATGTCAAATGAGTGAGCATGGCACGTGATGTTTTAGTACTATAAACAAATTGGGGTTTGACGTCGATACACTCGAAATCATGAATCTATTCATCAATGGCCTATTATACGAATGTTTGTAACTAGTTTATACTGGTACATCTTGTGTTTGGCGCGCTGTTGTCCAGAAACTTTCAAGTTTGTGCCGGCTAAGAAAGTCGAACGCCTCCCGATCACTTTCACAGAACTTGTTTGATAGCTTCTTGAATGCCCGAGTTTTAGATTCACCTTCAAACAAAAGCTCACATTTGTTGACTGAAATCTCCTCGGGTTTGGCCTCCATCCAATCACGCGTGGTTGTCGGGTTGGTCTGCTTCATCGTGGGGGGAGCTGCCTTAGTCCAATCAATACGTCTTGTCATGAGTTTGCGATACTTGTTGATACTGTGAGCACCACCTTCCACAATTACAAGGTTTGTCTTGGGATGAAGTAGACAGACACCTGTAAGAGCCAACTGCTCAGCATTGACATAAACCTTGTAACGCTGCTGTCCATCAGCAAGCGTACCAATACGGAAGACAAGCATATGGATGCCCTTCGCAGCATCGTTGTCCTGATTTTGAATGAGCTTTTCATGTCGTTGTTCCTTGGTAAGCTGTCGTTCCTGGTTGGCAGCTACGTGGACACGATGGCGCTCTTCGATTTGTCGGTTAACTTCAGCCTCTACAGCGGTAGGATTGTTGACGGCCTTTTCTCCCAAAACACGCATCAGATTTGACTTCTTGACCTTAGGCTCTGGTGCTGGAACAAGTCCAAGTCGAATCTTGGCTTGTTGGTCTTTCAGATCTGCCAATCTTCTCTGTCGTCTGAGTTTCTTCTGCTCTTTTCTTGTAAGGAACATTGGTTTGGTTACTGCATCTTTGCCATCCTGTGACGGCCGGAGAGGCACTGGGTGTTGTATGAGGTCGGTAATTATAGAGTCTGGGCCTTCGAGGTTAAGGCATGATGGGTCGTCGAGGTCGTTGTAGGTCTTGCCCTCCATGAAAAGGCCCTGGTCAAACCACTCTACTGCTGGTGGCTTCTCCACCAAAAAGTTTTTTTCACTAGGAACTTCTTCGAGACCAGCTTGTCTTGTGGCAGCGGCGATTCGTTTCTTCATTTCTTCCATGTGGGCCTGTTTTCGCAGTCCATTTGCCATTTCTGACACATGTAGTTAGCTAGACTGAACGTGAGACCGAAGCTGTGCAATGTATTAAAGTACTTACGAATATATTTTCCCTTGGGATTGAATTCAAGCGTGCGGGACTCCCGGGTCCGTACATTGGAGGTATCTGGGTCATTTGGCTGGTAATATTTGTTTTTCGTTGGTTTTCCCTTCGAAGTGGTCGCCGAAGGTTGGGGAGTAATCGTCTTTGCCTCTAGCACCGGGTGAAGACTGACTCCAAGACCTCCTCGACTACCGCCTACTGCAGCGGCGACACGAGCAAGGAGAGCTGCGCGTCGCTCCTCTGCTGCTGACTTTTCTCCAGACATCCTCGTTTGCGTCCGCCAGTTATCAAGTAAACGATAGATAGAAAGCTGTGAGTTGAGGGTTGTAAGAAAAAGTTTGTGAGTCAATGGTGTAAATGTTGATTTGTCGTTGGCCAATCGCAAAAATCACAATATGTTGATGAAAGGCGCCTTGCACAACCTTGCATACCTATAGGAAGGATCTCACGGCGCAAAGTGACGTAGAGCAGGAAGTATATATCCGTGGTTTAGCCTGTTATTTTTTATCCCCCCAGAAAAAAGTCTTATCTTATCAGTCCTTTCGCAACATGGGTTTTTTTTCGCAAGAGTGCGACAATCTGATATTGGGAATTCTTGGAGGGAACTCTGATACAACAAGTTATTGGTACAATAAAACGACAAAATGGGCGGAACTTTTAACAAGAAGACTATCACCAAGACCCGGCGGAAGACTCGGTATGCCAAGCCTTTTTCTCGGACCATTTAAGTCCATAGATCCAACTAACACATCATTTTCAATCAGTGATCTTGACCAGATCAAAGCCGATTTACTTTCGCCCAAGCATCTCGAACAATTCAAGTCTCTCAAAGCTGCCGAGGATCTTCCAGGACTTGGTCGTCACTACTGCATTGAATGTGCCAAATATTTTGACGCCGAGTTTGGACTCGTTGAGCACCGCCGGGGCAAGCCTCACAAGCGCAGGTAAGTTATCTAGAACCATTACTACTCGATATGGACGAAACAGAGTGGCTAACAACATGTGTAAATATAGAGTCAAGGCTTTGAAAGAGGAGCCATACACCCAGAAGGAGGCGGAAGCGGCTGTTGGAATTACCACCAGCAACGCAACCCCCGCTCTCTACCAGGGCACTGACGACATCGAAATGATTGCATGATGTCATTGTCCGACCCCAATTGCATTTCCTGCGTTTTATGACCCGCCTTCACGACTTTTATAATTCCCGTATTATTTGCATATGCGCTTGATCTTGGCGCTTTCCTTTTGCTTTCAAAACCGTTGGAGTATAGACGTATCAGAATATTACAAAATTTACCTGAAGTTTCGTGCTCGTCCTGCAGGTGCACCTCTTCCTCGAGTAGTCGAGCCCCGAGAGCTTCCTCTAGGAATCGCATTTCCTCTAGTAGTTGTTCCTCCGCCGCGGGTAGTTCCCGCACCACCTCTTGTACTTCCTCTGGGTGGATTATATGCTCCTCGTGGAGGGACTCGGGTTTTTCGGGACTCGGGTGTGGCAATGCGAGATGCCTTTGCAGATACTGGGTTATCAATAAACCCGCCGTCTGGTGACCTACATAGAAAGATTGTTAGATTATTCCAGCACAAAAGTGCCATACAAGAAAACCATGACAGATAGATTAGTTTCATGCTTACATCATTGAATCATCGTCGTCTGGTTCCGGTGTCTTACGTTTCAAAACTCTCGGGGTGCCTGAATGATGTGTTAGATTATGTTCATGACAACATGAGGCGGTATATAACAGTCATTGAAACTCACCTGGTAATACCACTTCTGGTTCTCTTGACCTGGTAAACGATTCCGGCATGGGACCTTCTGGGAAATCAACACAAAACGCGTTCATATTCAACCCATACAAGAAGCTAGCAAATGATTCACTAAATCTCGCCAGACTTTCATGCATAAGTTGAAAACGTCCCAAATTGGCCTCTAGATCTGCCATTCCATCAGAGAGGTCCGCAAATTTAGACTCAAAAGCATTCAATGGGAATGACGCATTGTTTTGTGTTCCGGTGCGCGCAACATCTCTGAATGAAGATCGTGACGATGGTCTCAATGGCGTCGTTGGACGCGAGATGCGTGGACGCGATACAGATTGCCTATGTTCGTCATTCATATCAATGGCTATTGGTTCTAGGTGTACAAATTTCAAGGCAGAGCGTCAATCAAACGGATGCTCAAGTGTGGAAATGTGACTGAACGACGGGTTTTCTCAAATGGATATCACGAGTTAATGTGTAACCACGTATCTGCTGCGAATGGTAGGTATCGATTGATGTTTGTTTATTCCTGCCAACCTTGGTGCCCAGTTCTTTCTTGACATGTGCATATGTTAATGTGCATACAAATGTACAAGGGTTATGGCAGCGCTGTGCAGGTTGACCCCTGAAAATGAGTGCCTGAATTGGTTCCCGGCTATAAATGCAACATGTTAGCTATCTGTAAGCATGTGACTACAGAACTGCGTCATAGACTCGTTGACCTCATTGTAAAAGTCATTTGCTATGTTGGCTGGTGAAAGGCTTCTCAATATATGTACAAATATTTCGAGGCGAATAACCCGACATGTAGAGGTGCATTTGTATGCATGTGAGCTCTCTCGTTTTTAGATTTACAATTGCGGAATTGAGTCTGTAAATCCCCATAAAATACCCACATGCCTGTGTGCGCCTACATGTGTAGATACCGCCTTGTCAATGATAAAGACAGTTGGTTGAGAACGCCACATTGGAAAGCCTTACATATGCATGTCCGTAATTATACATTTACATGCACACAGTCGGCTTCCGGCATCTTCGGAAGCCCCTCCAAACATCTAGAGTTTGACGTAACCAAATCACCGGGAAGCTGCCTCGTACAGATGTTAAAAGGGTACCTGTTTGCGGTAGGAGCGGCAAGGCTAACGAAGGATTGCTCTTGCCTCAGAGCTTCATCCTGAGAATTTCTCTACTCGGATGTTTTCTAACCATGTAGAGCTAAGCATCCGGTGGTCCATGTTCACCGGCGTTAGCAGAACCCCTCTTTTACATAAATATATAGCGGCACCACCTGTGTCGCCAAGCTTCAACTGCAGTCAGCCATCGAACGTCTCTATTGGATGCTCATTTCCATATGAAACGCATTGACATCCATTTAGGTCGGCTCAGCGTAAATACTGCTGCCTCGTCGTGTCGTCGAATTCAAGCCACGCCAACAACGTCATTATTTCTCGGCCTCCGTCATCCCAGTGTGAAATCCACCACTGCTTACGCGACTCGGGTTTTTACTTCGCAAGTTTCCGGACTTTTCGGCAGCCGATCTTACTATACCTTAACCTCTCAATTCCAACTTCATACACACAATTTTGCCAGTCTCTCCCATAAATTTGGTGGCATCCACCCTTTTTCGGCCCATTCACGGTTTTCTCCGGTGATTCCTACCTGTCCAACATTTCGCATTCAGTCGCAAAACTTTAGTTCGTCGCGCACCCTCTCTCAACCTTATATTTACGACGAGCACCGAGCGCTTGCATCGCGACGACTCTTGCATTCCGCAGTCTCTTCATCAACGTTTGCGACAACTTTAATAGTTGGCTTGGTAGCTGGTGCAATATTTTGTTACACCAGTTTTACCAACCAAGATCCTGCTACGAGTCCTACTCACGCAGATTCCTTCGAGACATTTACATCCAAAAGTTCCGAAGACACCTCGAATATGTCTTCTGCTATTCTTCCTGGTCGGGTTGGTAACCTGACTGAAGAACAGGAGGACAAGCTCCGCCAGTTCTGGGTAGCTTTATTCAAAGTTATTGGTGTCGTCAGTGAGGGTTCTGAGCCAGCGCCTTCCATCTCGACTGAATCCTCTTCTGCTGCTAAGGACGGTGACAAGGAAAAGACCAAAAAGAGGTCTCTGTTCGGTCGCAAATCTAAGGATACTACCGATACTCCTGCTACTGTCTCTGCTGAAACGGAAGACAAGTATGGACAGACAAAGCAGTTCCAAGATATCATCCAGAGGGAATCGGCGGAAACACTGCGTGCTGGTGTGTGGTCCATGGTGAAGCATGACAACCCCGATAGTTTGCTTCTTCGATTCCTCCGTGCTCGTAAATGGGACGTGGAAAAAGCTCTCGTCATGTTCGTTTCGACTATTAGTTGGCGTTCTTCTGAAATGAAACTTGACGACGAGATCATGACCAGGGGAGAAGCCGGTGCTTTTGAAGACATGGCCACGGGTACTGGTGTGACACAAACCACGGGACAAGGCATTGTGGACCAACTAAAAATGGGCAAGTCCTTCTTTCACGGATGTGACAAGGAGTCTCGGCCTATTTGTTGGGTGCGGGTTCGCCTGCACCACCAAGGCGACCAAACCGATGCTGCGCAGGAATGGAACACTGTCTTTATGATTGAAACTGCTCGCATGATGCTTCAGCACCCGGTTGAGACGGCGGTATGTTTAACTCAAACACATTAAATGTTTTGTACCTAACCTTTCTATCTTAAGACTATCGTATTCGATTTGAGTAACTTCGGTATCTCCAACATGGTAAGAATCAAGACTCTTGGCACGCTGAACGAAAGGTTGTATTAATACTTTGTGTGTAGGATTACACGCCTGTCAAATTTATGGTCAAGTGCTTCGAGGCAAACTACCCAGAATGTTTGGGAGTCGTCCTTGTGTACAAGTCTCCATGGATCTTCCAAGGTAAATACCCCATTGTACTTGTGAATTCTTCCAATACTGATCATCACCACAAATTTAGGCTTCTGGAAGATTATTAAGGGATGGTTGGATCCTGTCGTTGCCAACAAAATTCACTTTGTCAACAACGTCAAGGACCTTTCCGCCTATATCCCAGAAACCCAGATTCCAAAGGAATTGGACGGCCAAGAAAATTGGGAGTACAAGTTTGTTGAACCAGTTCCTGGTGAAAACGACATCATGAAGGATACGGCCACTCGCGATCAACTACAAGCGGAGCGTGCGGCGCTTTGTAAGCAATACGAAGAAGCCACTATCAAGTGGATTGGTGGTGACGCTGTTGCTGCTGCTTCAAGAACGGACATTCATGCGAAGCTTCGGGAGAGCTACTGGAAGTTGGACCCGTACATAAGAGCCCGTAGCATGTATGACCGCAATGGTGTGCTTGGCCCCGGTGGCAAGATTGACTACTACCCAAAGAGTACCCCTCAGTAGAGTGAGGGCTCGGCTGGGTATTCTGATGTTTCTGATGAAAAGCTGGGTGACAAAAGCACGACCACAGTGGCTTCTTCATTTCTCTCTGTTTTCTGGCGTTAGACTTATCTCTGCGTTTTGTGGGTATAGAACGTTTGTGGGGTCTCGTCTGTTGTGGCCCTTCTTTTCCATAGACATTCAAGATCAATAGCATCAATTTGAAATCCAAAAAAACATATTGCTTTGTATAACTGTCTGGGAAATGGGGCATTTTACATCTTAGCCTTGACCTCCTCATACAAAGCCTTAAGCTTCTCCATATCAGTAGGCTGAGCAGGCCAGCCAACACCAAGACCCTCGGTTTCGGAAGTCTTGGGGATCTATCACAAGTTTATGACGTCAGCTCTACAAGTTTTATGTAAGAAATACTAAGAAACTTACCATGTGGAAGTGAACATGATGAACCTGCTGATGAGCAATAGTACCATTGTTCTGCAGGATGTTATAGTTTTCAGCGCCAGTAGCAACAACGAGCTTCTTCAAAACGGGCTTCACAAACTCTGTTAATACCATTCCATATACTATCATGAGTACAAATACAACTTACCAGAACCTCAGACAGTTGGTCATCGGGGATGTCGGCCAACTTAGCGCCATGGTGCTTGGGAATTACAAGCTACAGTTTCATACAGAATTAGACCATATCACAAACACTTAAAGAGTAGAGTCTTACAGCATGGCCACGGCTGGTAGGCATGATATCCAAGAACGCGAGAGTCTTGTCACTCTCAAAGAGCTTGAAGCAAGGGATTTCGCCTACATTTTGTTAATCAACATGTTATGTTATAAATGTCACGTTACCAACCCTTGATGATCTTGCAGAAAATGCAGGCAGCTGAAGACATGTTGAGATATTTTTTCGGGTGGCTGTTAAAACTATCAACTTTCAATGTTAAATCAGGGCATTCGGCTTTTGTGACGGTTACGATGACGTCCAATGTGGGGAAGGTGCGTTTTAGGGTTCAGTAACGTAGCGTTTACTTGTTGTTGGTGGTGTGTTTATTTTGCGTCTGCGCTAGGTAGTGTTATTTGTTAATTCGACCGCAATTGCAGCGTTCGCTGGCTAATTTGTTGTCTATATAAGGCCCGTTAACGCATAAACATTCATGGAGTGGGACCCTATATCGAACTCACCTCTTGCCTTTTACCAGATGTGACCGTATTGTGGCCCAAATTACTCCATTCAACCAATCTTTGGAACTTCTCATCTGAGTACTCAGATTCGATTTACCTTTTGGTCAATTCTTCTTTTTTTTTTTGCCCCCGTCCATAAACCCTTATACATGTTCTTTAACCCTTCTGTTTGCTTGGAGCTACTAAAATATTGTTAGTATTATTGACATGTTGGAACCTCTACATAAATCAGTCTTGTCGGCAAACGAAAGTGCACTTCACAGTGTCTGGCTTTTTTTGGCCATGGTATGTTGCCTTCGGACTTCTATATCCATACATATAGACATGTGTGCAAGTACACGTAAACATGCAAGAATACCATGAAACTCATTAAACAAGGACCAATAAATATGAAGGCGTGGCGAGTCTCATGTGCTTCAGGCGGTTTCCCCGCCCCACCTTGAACGAGGTTTAAGGGTTCCCAAGGCAGCTTTGACATCATCAAGCATGTGATATAAAAGAAACAGCGAAACATGGTATTTACATGCGACGTAACTTTGTTTATATCTTATAGTTTTTTTTTTCTTGTCACATCATTTCTCCCCACAACAGCACAGCTATGTCCGGTTACAGAGCAGTTCCATTGTACGGCGGTGCTATCACCGTTGAAGTCCCCAGCAACTACACCGACGTCAGGTAATTAAAAAAACGACATATCCACCATGATAATGCCGTCTAACGTTCCACTATAGCAACATCCGTACAGTGCCAGACCACCAAGAAGTCTTCATCGACAGCGACGGGTTCACCAGCATAGTCTTTGAAATCAACGAGCGAATTGGATCCCCAGGCAGTAGTCCCGAGATAGACGGCGAAGCTCTCACCCAACACCTCCTCGATGTCGTCGGTGAAGATAGAAAGAACAACTTGAGAGTTTGGAATAGTACCGAGACGGAGTTCACCCAACTAGACAAGTACGGGGCATCATTTTGGCATTCTGGTCGGGGTTCAATCTTACTAACACCGTTTTGAAAATTAGAAAGTACCCTGCTTATACGTTAATCGCAACGGACACACTGGATGACTCGGAGAAGAACCGGACAAATTCGCCGGATTTCACTGCTATAGTTATGACGTTGGTTAGATTGGAGGAGTATGGAACGGATATTCTGATTTCAGTTAATGTGCCTCATATCAAGGGCGCGTATGACGAGGACGATGTAGATCTTGAGATAGGAAAGCAAGGTTTGCAAATTGGTGAAGCTATTCAGTTTGCCTCAACTATTTGGCAAACCTTTGACATCAAAGATTTTGGGTTGTTCCGGTGAATTAGCATATCTAGAGAGCATTAAGAGAAAACTGTCTTTTTGAAAGAGAAAAGTACGATATTAAGCCTTGCGAGTGGGTAATGCAAGTTTTTGCCCATTGAATCTATCTACGCCAATGTATTACACAATCAAGCCACCCAATTGTGCTGCCAATAGCTCATTCTCATTCTCCTCATCGGACCATTGTGCGCCATATCCGCCCCCAACTTCCTCATCACCAACTGTGCTTTCATGTTGAATTACAAGATCTTCCTTGATTGTGACATCACCCTCCTCATCCGAAGATATTTCCACCACTTCAACGGGACTGTTATCTCCCTTCTTTGATTTCTGTGCCCACAGTTCACCTACTCTCTTCATGATATCCTTCTGCTGCATTCCCGGGTTCTCATCTTTGATCTTCTTCATCTGTGTCTTCATGAATAACTGGTACTCAGAGGGTTTGGCTGGAGTACGGGGCTTAGGTCGGGTCTGCATAAGAACAGACTTACATCTGCCACATCGTTGTTTCTCCGGATTGATGCTCTTAGAATGACGCTTGTACTCGAGAAGACACGATGTACATTCCCATACATACTTGAAATCAATGTCATAAGTATGCTTAGTAGTAACCTCTATGCCGCGATGGCCAAAGACTTGGGACACCTTGCTAGCCCATGCCTTGAACTCTTTGCCGTGGGGATTGTTTGTGATGCCATTTATGATGAAATTGCAAAGATGACAAAACTCATGAGCTACTACATTGAGTAGACGATGTTCGTCATCAATAACCTTCTCAGCTAGTTCAATAGAGGCGATGTGCTGATACTCAATGTCATCTGGTTCGCCGTCTCTCACAGTCCGTATCGTTTTGCGTTGCCAGTTAGCCCGCCCAGCGGTGGTGTTTAGCTTATTACTCCAAACAATCTTGACGCCGCCGGTAGACTGTGTCATCTCGGATATTTTGTTCTTCGTGATGATTTTGTCAAGCTCAGCCAGGAACGACGCAGCTAGTTCGTCTTTCGTCGCATCAAACTCCTTCTTGGTTTCTTTCTGGGCAGTACTACGTGTCGTCTTCTTGGTTGGAGAGGGAGATCGCGTTGACCTCTTTGTAGGTTTTGCCGTTTTCGAAGAGGAGACATCCATTTTGGTGCCATATGTGTCGTTCCAATCGTCAACAAAGTCTTTATCCCAAAACATATCGGCAGTAGGAGCGTGTGGGGGTTTCGGAGTCCGAGAGAGCTTCGAAGGCGTAGAAATCAAGTTGTCCAATTGTCGGTCAACTTTATTCAACAACTTGTCGAGTTTCGGAGGTGTAGAGAATTCATCACTCAGGTCGTCGTGGGGTTCGTCCATGGCTCTACAGTAACGATTAGCCACTCGTCTTGGCAATATGTTAATGTGAAAGGGGTGGATTTACTCTTCATTGGATGAGTTGGTAGTATTCGATGCTTCTGGTCTAGATTTGCTAGCGGTATCCTCGCGAGTGGAAACGTCGTCGGCAGCAGAGGCAGCAGAGCGACGCGGTTCCCTCCAGTTCATGCGCAGTTTGCTATCGACTCCCATGTCATTTCTGAGCTTGAGTGACTTAGGTACAAGCACAGGAACGTCATCGGTGATTGGCAAGTCAGAGTCGTCAGAGTCTTCAGACTCAGACTCTTCGGCTTGCTTCTCATCACTCTCGTCGCTGTCAATATCATAACTAGCAAGTCTGGATGCTTGTGTAACCGGTCTGCGGGTACGCAGGCGCCGTGAGGCTGCAGGGCTTGCCTCTCGGGATCTTGTCTGGCGGGCCTTTTGCGGCGCTGTGTCTAGATCGATCCAGCCAAGTGAGGGGGCTGGCTTGTTCGGATCGGCCCGCTTAAATAAGGGGTTCTCAAGAGTACTTGCGCCAGCCAGTCTACGAACCTTGACAGCGCTTCCGGGCATCTTCTTGGGGGATAAGGAGGTCTTGGTGGGACTCCTCATTGCAGAAGTAGAAGGCGTCAAGTTAAGGTTGGGATCACGATTGCTAGTCATGTTGGGCGGTTTGGTGACAGTTCGATAGACTTGGTGTTTATAAATGGATGTTTGTGAATTGGTCGGAAGGCCGGGCTGGTTGTGGTTGATGGAGCCCTTGATAGTGTGTTTCTGTAGAAAGCGTTCTATGGCTGGAGCTCTGAAGGACCCGAAAGAAAGTGGTGGTATGTAAGGAGACGAGACGAAGAGAGTAATAAATATGTAAAGGTGGTATTTTCGGACTGAAAAATGTGTGATGGAACAATAAATTTACAGATTTGTATGTTCTGTAGAAAGGTATTCTCTCGAACACCTTGGTTTTGGGACATAGGGAGTAATTGGTATGGGGCTCAAAAGTAAACAAGTCAAGTGTTTGTTGGCGTGGTAACACATACATTGTTCTTAACCCTATTGTAGTACCCGTCGTCTGCCACGTGATATTGTAACCCTCGAAAACTACACCGGTACGGATTTGGTCTTAAGCGTGTCGGTACTTTACAGGCTTGGCCGAAGAACGACAACTTGTAGTAGTTCGAGCTATGGAAGTAGTCCATCGCTGGAATTTTCAGCACAATTGATAAATCGACACCAACGATTACGCTACACTGGTTCAGCTGGTCGGGTAGGATCCAAAGAAACTTTTTAGTGAGTTTACATATGAATTTTTCGCCCGACCTTGCCTTATGATGATGCTCTCGGAACCATACTACACTCATCTGTTTACGGATGTACCCCACTAGGTTTGGTATACTTGAATCGTCATTATCTCCGTATGAACTCTCGGCGTGGAAACTAATTGCACACGATGGTACTGATATAGTATGCTTTTGTGGACATACTGCATGCACAAAGTTACATCTAGTGGCGTCTATTCTTCGTATCCAATCCATCCCACAGGATGTCAAACGGTTAGAATACGTGTGGCCACATTGAAATATGTTGCCACAATGCAACCACAAACAACGGAAACATTTATTTTCGTAGACACGAGTCTGTAAGGTACGGTACATGTGAATCATCTGCGGCGTTGATAATGTTATAGTCAACACAGACTGAACGAACTTGTAGTAGCCAAGTTCAATCTAGCATGCATAGAACGTCTACAATTCGGGGTAATTTGATCGTCAGATTGATAAACATGACCCACCTTGTCGGGTATCAAACGTGGGAACATACTTTGAATGATGGATATTGCTGTTAGTTGAAACCCGAAACATTATCACGGGCAATTGTTCTCACTACTTTTGTGTTGGATGTCTTACTGCGTCATTAACCATTGATGGATGTTGTATGATATATGCACTCAAGTCAAATCCATAGACATTCTGTATTCCCATACACATGAATTATTCAATTTTGCATGTCTAGTGTTCAATACACTTAAGTATTGTTCCAAAGCCCATGATGTCATCACAATCAGCACGTACAGTTGGAGTATTCACGACAAGTTCCTCCCTTTCCTTATACTGAAACCCCGATTCACTTTGTTTGAGCTCTTATACGAGACACCATATTGCCGGTACGGATATATCCAGACTAGTTGACCGTAGCTCCAAAGAGATTTCACCTGATCCAATGGTCATCCCTCTATAAATGTTTGTTTGATAATGCATGTTTCGCCATGTCAGCCACAATAGCATTATAACTGTACATTCGGACACCAAGTGAACCCGAACCCATCCAGTATTGCACGGCGTGAACAAGGGATGTTGCTTCATAGACACCATAACTGTCGTAGCTATGCTAAGCCACCCAATGAGTGGCTCCGACGCTTCCTGCGTACATATGTATGTACAGTCCGAATATACGCGCAGTTACAAATGCGCAGGTTCTCTAATACTTCAGCCCTGGCTCAATCGCATTCCATGTTGTCCCTGGACTCCGCAAATAAAGCACTGACGGACTCCGAAGAAGCCGAATCTTTGTGGGTCTGTCAGTGCGGGTTCGGATGCTTAGTAATTCGGAAGAAGAACAACTGAGGCTAAAATTCCAGAAGAACATGAATCCGATCTTTGCTGAAGTGGCCCGTTGAAACGAAGAAGGATGCTCCAACTAGTCCGATACCTACACCATTTGAATGCACAGTATCCACGGCATAGCTACGCGGAAATTACTCATGCATGAGCCCCACATGCAAGACTAGATGAGTGGATGTCCCAGCCCACCGGCGCCGAAAGGGCTTAACTCCTGCGTCCTTTGTAGTGCTTCGAAGGACATTATCAAGTCTGTAGAAGAAAATGATGCGGTCTGGATGCATGCAGATGGTTATATATTGTACATGTGTAAATATGTACATCTAGGGAGATAAAACCACATCATGACTCTTTGGAAACGTAGTGAACACCTACAGAAAGATGTCTTTCATGGTGTTCCATCCAAAAGTTGATATAGCTACATATGTGTGCATGTACATACGTAAGCCTTCCGACTAACTTCTAAAAGAAGACATTCGTACATTTATAGGCCAAGCTAAACTCGGGTTTTCTGGCTACCAATTGGCTACATACCACGCGAGACGGCGCGATAAGTTTTAGTTTTTCCGCCTCTATGGATGTACCGCCCTAACTAGAACGACTTTTTGACAACCAGCGCATAGTCACAAAATCGTGGCATTGCCACTTTGTCCGTCCATGGCTTGTTTTCTGTAGTACGCCGCTTGATCCTAGTGCAACACACAGAAATCCATCTTGGTTGTTGCCACCACCACAAATCCTGCTGACGTTACCATATATCAGTATCAACAATCGGCAAGAATAGACAGTGTGTACGTATTTACATGTAATTTTCGGTGATAAGAAAAACAGCACAGATTCATTTACTCATATGTGTTGCATTGGTATTGTTTGACAACCTTCTGTTTCCAGTGACGTCTATTCCAATCGCCTTATTTTCTGATATATCACCCATCTTTGGATTCATGACTACGTATCAGGCGGCTGGGCATTCATTGTTTGCCCATAGCCGGCAGCGGATTCAAGGATTTGGATTCCAGTTTCTATTTCTGGCAATGTTCTGCCGCCTCTTCCTATATTTCCCCTGGAAGAAAGACGTTCTTATGTGGGTACTTTGGATTTCCATACATCTACATGCGTATGTAACACTCCCGTCTGGCAACTGAGTACTTACTAACGAGAGGAAAAATCTGTCCAATCCATCCATCCCGTAATCCTGATAAGGAATAGTTTGGTTCATTCCGCATAGAATATATTCATGAGCATTCATTAATGTAGTCCCAAAAACTCCAGCTTGCGATTTTCTTCAAGATTTCGTCAGGGCCGAAGTACCTGACTCCTGTAAGCACATTTGTGCGCCAGTCAGCGGGGACCCATACATAGCGCCCCGCCCTGATGTTCCTCACAGAGCCTTCTTAACGCAAGGTCCCTCGAATCCCTCGGTGCAATCCCGCAATAACCCTCTGAAAGGAAGCCCCGTTCTGGAGCAGGCAGGGCAAAATCCAGGAATGGGCGGCATGTCAGACTATCCTGGTTATCCACTAGACAGCTGTGCCGTTGTGGGCCCCGTAGTGCATCCGGGCCCCCACCCCCAGCAGTACAGGCTTCTTGAACATTTGGCTCACATTCATGGTAACTTTCTGACGTCGTGATATATTCGTATGTGTGTTCGTATAAGAACAATTGGCTATTCTATGACGTCTGCACGTCGTGAGGTTAGAAGTTTAATATATCTACAAAGGGACAGCTTACAAGTCAACATCACAACTTGGAATATATGTAAAATAGTGGGCAATGACTATTATATGTATGCACATTGATACATAGGAGCGCATCATGTCATGTCAATGGAAACGGACCATATCCACACCGCTTGTGCTTTTGAGGTTCAGATCTATCTGCCGCTTATTCGCTAACCCGCCTTATCGGGCGTATGTACATTCAGACACAATGTATGTAAGTCGCAAACACGTCAATGCCTACCTCTCCGTTTATTCCGACACGATATGGCCATAGATTCCGTTGGCTCTTGTACTGTTTCCTTCACTTAACTGTTGTCAGACTTGGACAAATCGGTCTCTCATTCTTATTCTCATTCTCCCTCGTCTCCTTTTCAATCCAAAGAGTCCCTGGCTGGAGTTGTGGGATGAAGTGGGATCAAGTCCGCTCACCATATGCGCAGTTCTATTGGCTGGAGACTTGTCTCGCACCCTCTTCCAGCCTCCGACTTAGTTCTACTGCACGCCCCTGACGCTAGTCCCTAACTTTATCACTAGAATGTAACTTGCATGTGCAGCACCAACAGTACATGGTCACAGTGTCAATTGAGGTAAATCTAGCAGTATAGCCCTGTATTTTGTTATCTAAGTACGCTGAAACTTGTGAACTTATCCACTATAATTCAGTTCTGTTTGTACTTTTAGTCTGATTTAGGCTCTCTCGTCCCTGTGTTGCTTACTACAGTGTATATATTTGGATCAAGACTGTGTATTCGTGGACAGTTCTACTACGCCCACTCCTCCTACTTTTTCTCTTGATATGGATATCAGCTATTTTTCGGATTCATGATTCGGCCAGTAAATAAATCAAATTGTAGTATCGAGTTCGCCCGTGCTATCCACATCATATTTGTTCGTATAATATACTAATTCTCCTCGTTGTTGGATATCCAAAACTCGTCCTTATTTGAAACCATACCCCATTAGTTCAGACCATTTCCAAGACGTTATTTGTAACCCGAACCCTTGTGTTGGCCCATCAACCATCAAAGTTTGCCGAATTCTTGAGGTGAACAACCCAAGCCAAGCTCAATACAAGAGTCCCTGTTTCTAGGGAGAAGAAAGTCGGGTCCACTTGCAGCATCCGTACTTCGGGTTATCCTCACGGCCATTTTAAACTACCTCAGCCTGGTGCTGCGCCTTGGCTTGAATATGTTCAGAATAAGACATTGATAACAACGCAAAGCACCAGCATGATATTCACCCGATGGCGGAATAGACCAGGTCCAAGACTAGTCGTATTTTTCTAGCTTATTATGTAGGACACAACGAGAATTGTTAGTTCATGTGAACCATATACTTGATTGGCGGGGTTCTTTCCCACAATACGCTTCTCATTGAGAACCTACTACTGATACCGTGATATCATGATCACGGACATCAGGAGGCCATGTAGTACTTGTCCACCGCCAGATTCATACACTTGGATCTTAGCCCCCCTTTACTATCCTCATCTGTTTTGTATTGTACATACAATCGCAAATGGCAGCGCCCCTCAATCATGGCTTAACTCGCCACTTCATCCAGATGTGGGTGCCCTGCGTGAAGTCCTGGCAGAATACATTGTAGAAGTCGGCTCAGCCGTTATACCCCTGGCTAGCTCCGGGGTATCCTGAAGCAAGTTGTTCGGTGGTAGTTGCTTCCCACGGCGCCTTGTAACAGAACAATAATGCAACATCTCACTTCTGACACCAACAGAACCGGCTCCTGCTGAACCAAAACCAAGTGCTTGTAGTGTTTAGCACACACCCCCCTCTCCACCGCCACGAATCAGCCAATAGCCAGCCCCAAACACCGACGTCAAGTACAGTAAGTACTGAAGTACTAGACAACGAGAATTCACTGAAAGGTTGCCTCTTTCGCCATCAGAACGGAACGACTTACTGTTCTTTCCTTTTTTACTCCCATTCTCTATAACCTCGCGTAGTTGGTTCTTTTTTTTCCTTTTCCTTTTCTCTTTCCTGTCGATTTTGCTCGTTGGCGAACCTAGGAATTCCATCGTTGACTATCCCACTCTCCCTTGGGGTCATTGACGAAACTTCAACAACCCAAGCCACACACGCTCTCTTTTTCTTACCCTTTTTACTTTCCCACTACTTCATTTCTTTTTCTTCCTTTTTTCTTCAAAAAACATCCATCTCACTGAAGTGGGTTGGTCTGTCGACTCTTTCTTTGCCTCACTCGTTCATTGGCCTTTTAGTTTTTAGAAAACAACAATAGTTGAAGAGGACAGCCAGCCGATAACACCCACTTGGTCTGTACCAGCTAAAGTTCATTACTGTTTGTTTATCTGTTGTCACTCAAAATTTCCCACTTTTGGAATCCCACCCACAGAACCTGCTGTTTTATCGAAATCTATATCGCGTGGCTCGACCTTTACACAAAACCAATCACTGCTCGACTTGCTGTATCTTCTTTTTGCTTCGACGACGAATCTCGGTCCACGGCTCTTCGACGAAACTTGAGTTTTTGACCCTTTGATTCAACTTATATCAGTCAATCTTTTCCCCATTTCGCCTAATGTCTGAATAAGAGGTGTGTGCCATATAACTCGCCAACATTTGTAGTTGACTTTGATCAACCGTGTCAACACTCACACCAGCTGCAACATCAAGCTAACTAGTAGTTTAGTTTTTTTGCTATAGAATTACTCAACCATGTCAGCTTATCCAGGCGGAGGTGGTGGCGGAAACGCCCAAGGCTACGATGATGGCTACGGTCAGGGCCATGCCCAGGGCCATGGTCAAGGCCAAGACCAATACTATCAAGATGACCAGTATTACGACAATGGTCAAGACCAGAACCGTGGTGGCAACGATGGCTACTACGACAATTCGTACGTTTTTACCAACTTGTATCTTTCCCCAAAATTCAAACACTAATTGTCTGTTTCGTGATATAGCGGTTATTACAACGCCGACCAAAACAACCCATACCAACAAGACGGCGGGTACTACGACAATGCTGACCAGTACCAAGACAACTACTATGACCAGAATGGTCAAGCCCAGGGTTACGATCAAGGCTACGACCAAGGCTACGATCAGCGCGGTGGCCGTCCCCAGGGCTCCGAGGAGGACTCGGAAACTTTTAGCGACTTCACCATGCGGTCTGATATGGCCCGTGCTACTGACATGGACTACTACGGCCGTGGTGACGAGAACTATGACGGTTATGACCAAGGCCAAGAGGGCGCTCGTGGCTTCCGGCCCCCTTCTTCTCAGGTGTCATATGGCGGTAACCGGTCTTCTGGCGCCTCAACACCAAACTTTGGTGTAGACTACGGCAACGTCCTGCCTGCTGGACAGCGCTCCCGGGAGCCTTACCCGGCCTGGACCGCCGACGCCCAGATCCCTTTGTCAAAGGAGGAGATTGAGGACATCTTCGTTGAGCTTGCCAACAAGTTTGGTTTCCAGAAGGACAGTATGCGCAACATGTACGATCATCTGATGACTCAGCTTGACTCGCGTGCTTCCCGTATGACCCCTAACCAGGCTCTTTTGTCATTGCACGCTGACTACATTGGTGGTGAAAATGCCAACTACCGCAAGTGGTACTTTGCCGCCCACCTTGATCTCGACGATGCTGTTGGTTTTGCCAACATGAAGGGCAAGGGTCTCAAGCGCAAGCAGAAGAAGAAGGGTAAGAAGGGTGAGTCTGACGAGCAGACTGAGGCTGATATCCTTCAAGAACTCGAAGGTGATGACAGTCTTGAGGCTGCCGAGTTCCGCTGGAAGACGCGCATGAACCGCATGTCTCAACACGACAGATGTCGTCAGCTCGCACTTTTCCTTCTCTGCTGGGGTGAAGCCAACCAGGTCCGTTTCATGGCCGAGTGCTTGTGTTTCATTTTCAAGTGCTGTGATGATTATCTCAATTCTCCTGCTGGTCAGAACCAAGTCGAGCCCGCCGAGGAGTTGAGTTACCTGAACAAGTGCATTACTCCCCTCTACCAGTACTGCCGTGACCAAGGTTACGAAATTCTTGACGGCAAATTCGTTCGTCGTGAACGTGATCATAACCAGATCATTGGTTACGATGATTGCAACCAGCTTTTCTGGTACCCAGAGGGTATTGAGCGTATCGTTTTGGAGGACAAGTCTCGTCTCGTCGACGTGCCTCCTGCTGAGCGTTACATGAAGCTTGGTGAAGTGTCGTGGAAAAAATCTTTCTTCAAGACGTACAAGGAGACGCGTTCTTGGTTCCATATGGTGGTGAACTTTAACCGTATCTGGATTATTCACGTCTGCATGTTCTGGTTCTACACTGTCTTCAACGCTCCATCTGTCATTCTCGGTTCCGCTTACGAACAGCAAGTCAACAACCAGCCTGACACTGGTACCGTGTGTACCATTGCTGGTCTTGGTGGTGCCATTGCTGCTTTCATTCAGATTATGGCTACCATTTGCGAGTGGACCTACGTTCCCCGTAAGTGGGCTGGCGCTCAGCACTTGACCAAGAAGCTCCTTTTCCTGCTGCTTGTCTTTGTCCTGAACGTTGCTCCCTTCGTTTTTATCGTGTTCATTGCCGGCGACAGCTTCTCCAAGTCGATCACCAAGATCATTGGTATTGTTCACTTGGTCATTGCTATTCTCACCTACATCTTCTTCTCGGTCATGCCTCTTGGTGGTTTGTTTGGCTCGTATCTGACAAAGAATTCTCGCCAATACGTGGCTTCTCAGACATTCACTGCTAGTTGGACCCACCTTAAGGGTAACGACATGGCCATGTCCTACGGTTTGTGGCTCATTACCTTCGGTGCCAAGTTTGGTGAATCCTACGTCTACTTGACTCTGTCGTTCCGTGACCCCATCCGTTACCTGTCCATCATGTACGTTACGTGCCAGGGTGACAAGATTTTCGGTGACATTCTGTGCAAGCATCAGCCTGATATTACCCTGGCTCTGATGACTTTGACTGATCTGATCTTCTTCTTCCTGGATACCTACCTTACCTACGTCGTTGTCAACACTGTATTCTCCATTGCTCGTTCGTTTTACCTGGGTTCGTCCATCTGGACTCCCTGGAGAAACATCTACTCGCGTCTGCCCAAGCGTATCTATTCCAAGATCTTGGCTACCACTGATATGGAGATCAAGTACAAGCCCAAGGTGCTTATCTCCCAGATCTGGAACGCCATTGTCATCAGCATGTACCGTGAGCATCTTCTTGCCATTGACCACGTCCAAAAGCTGCTTTACCACCAGGTCCCTTCGGAGCAGGAAGGCAAGCGTACTTTGAGAGCCCCGACCTTCTTCATTTCCCAAGAAGATCACTCTTTCAAGACTGAGTACTTCCCCAGCCAGAGTGAGGCCGAGCGTCGTATCTCTTTCTTTGCCCAGTCCTTGTCTACCCCCATTCCCGAGCCCCTTCCCGTTGACAACATGCCTACCTTCACTGTCTTCATTCCTCACTACTCCGAGAAGATTCTTCTGTCTCTTCGTGAAATTATTCGTGAGGACGAGCCGTACTCGCGTGTCACCCTTCTGGAGTACCTCAAGCAGCTTCACCCCCACGAGTGGGACTGCTTCGTTAAGGACACCAAGATTCTTGCTGACGAGACTTCCACCTTTGATGCCGCTGATGAAAAGAAGGAGAAGGACACCGCCAAGAGCAAGATTGATGATCTTCCCTTCTACTGCATTGGTTTCAAGAGCTCCGCTCCTGAGTACACTCTTCGTACCCGTATTTGGGCTTCTCTTCGTTCCCAGACCCTGTACCGTACCATCTCTGGTTTCATGAACTACAGCCGTGCCATCAAGCTTCTGTACCGTGTTGAGAACCCCGAGGTCGTCCAGATGTTCGGTGGTAACTCTGACAAGCTTGAACGTGAGCTTGAGCGAATGTCTCGTCGTAAATTCAAGCTGGTTGTTTCTATGCAGCGTTATGCCAAGTTCAAGAAGGAGGAGATGGAGAACACCGAGTTCCTTCTGCGTGCCTACCCCGATCTCCAGATTGCTTACCTTGATGAAGAGCCCCCTGTCAATGAGGGTGAAGAGCCCCGTCTTTACTCTGCTCTCATTGATGGTCACTGCGAGGTTATGGACAACGGTATGCGTCGTCCTAAGTTCCGTGTTCAGCTCTCTGGTAACCCCATTCTCGGTGACGGCAAGTCTGACAACCAGAACCACGCTGTCATCTTCTACCGTGGTGAGTACATGCAGCTTATCGACGCTAACCAGGACAACTACCTGGAGGAGTGCTTGAAGATTCGCTCTGTACTTGCTGAGTTTGAGGAAATGAAGCTCGAGAACGCCAACCCCTACACGCCCGGTGTCAAGAACGAAGTCCCCGCTCCCGTTGCCATTCTTGGTGCCCGTGAGTACATTTTCTCCGAGAACATTGGTATCATGGGTGACGTTGCTGCCGGAAAGGAACAAACGTTCGGTACTTTGTCTGCCCGTACTCTCGCCCAGATTGGTGGTAAGCTGCATTATGGTCACCCTGATTTCCTGAACGGTATTTTCATGTGCACGCGTGGTGGTGTCTCCAAGGCTCAGAAGGGTCTTCACCTGAACGAGGATATTTACGCCGGTATGAATGCCATGCTTCGTGGTGGTCGTATCAAGCATTGCGAGTACTACCAGTGTGGTAAGGGTCGTGATTTGGGTTTCGGTTCGATTCTTAACTTCACAACCAAGATTGGTACTGGTATGGGTGAGCAAATGCTTTCGCGTGAGTACTACTACCTTGGTACCCAACTGCCCCTGGATCGTTTCTTGTCTTTCTACTATGCCCATCCTGGTTTCCACTTGAATAACATGTTCATCATGTTGTCTGTGCAGCTTCTCATGTTGGTTCTTCTCAACTTGGGTGCTCTTCGTCACGAGACTATTGCCTGCGACTACAACCGTAACGTCCCCATTACCGATGCTCTGTACCCCACTGGCTGTGCCAACACTGATGCCATCGTTGATTGGGTTTACCGTTCGATTATTTCCATTGTGTTCGTCTTCTTCATTTCGTTTGTGCCTCTTGGAACTCAGGAGCTTATTGAGCGCGGAGCCTGGAGGTGCTGCTTGCGTCTGCTTAAGCAATTTGGTTCGCTGTCTCCTCTCTTTGAGGTGTTCACTTGCCAGATTTATGCCAACGCTGTGCAGCAGAACTTGTCGTTTGGAGGAGCTCGTTACATCGGTACCGGCCGTGGTTTCGCCACTGCCCGTATCCCCTTTGGTGTTTTGTACTCGCGTTTCGCTGGCCCGTCGATCTACTTTGGTGCTCGCTTGCTGCTTATCCTTTTGTTCGCGACTTCCACTGTATGGATCGCGGCCCTGATTTACTTCTGGCTGTCTCTTCTTGCGCTTTGCATTTCTCCCTTCTTGTACAACCCTCACCAGTTCGCGTGGAACGATTTCTTCATTGATTACCGTGACTACTTGCGCTGGCTGTCTCGCGGTAACTCTCGCAGCCACGCTTCGTCATGGATTTCGTTCTGCCGTCTGTCTCGTACCCGCATCACGGGTTACAAGCGCAAGATTCTTGGTGACCCTTCGGCCAAGCAGTCCGCTGATGTGCCCCGTGCTGCCATTACCAACTTGTTCTTTGGTGAGATTATGGCGCCTCTGGTGTTGGTGATTCTCACGGCTGTGCCTTACTTGTACATCAATGCGCAAACGGGTGTGTCGGAGACTGCTAGTGATTCTGATGGTCCTACCAACGGTTTGATCCGTCTTGGGCTGGTTGCTTTACTGCCAATCATTGTCAACGCTGGTGCTCTGATGGTTTTCTTCTTCATGGCTTGTTTCATGGGTCCTCTTCTCAGCATGTGCTGCAAGAAGTTTGGTTCGGTTCTTGCTGGTATTGCTCATGCCATTGCCGCGATTATCCTCATTATTTCCTTTGAAGTCATGTTCTTCCTGGAGGAGCTTAACTGGGCGCGTACTGTTTGCGGTATGGTTGCCTCGATGGCTCTCCAGCGTTTCATTATCAAGCTCATCGTTTCTCTTGCGCTCACGCGTGAAATCAAGACGGATGCCTCTAACATTGCTTTCTGGACGGGTAAGTGGTACTCGATGGGTTGGCACTCAGTTTCACAGCCTGCTCGTGAGTTCCTTTGCAAGATTACTGAGCTCACGATGTTTGGTTGTGATTTCATTCTGGGTCACGTCATTCTGTTCTTGATGATGCCGTTCCTGCTGGTGCCGAAGATGGATATGCTCCACAGCACCATGCTGTTTTGGCTTCGTCCGTCGCGCCACATCCGTCCTCCTATCTACTCGCTGAAGCAGTCGAAGCTGCGTCGCCGTCGTGTGACCAGATACGCCACCATCTACTTCACTTTGCTTGTTGTTTTGGTGGCGCTCGTTGTTGGTCCGGCGGTCATTGGCAAGATGGACCTTCTTGACTTCTCGACGATGCCTTCCATTCTTACAGACCAGGCCTTGCTGCAACCCAACGACCAGGACAATGATAACACTCAGGGCAAGACGGAGACTGGTGTTCGTGCTGCCACTTACACTGGTATCGGTCTGAGCACTGTCACCGATGACGCTGACTCCACTTCTGACAGCACCGCTACTGCCAAGATCAGAGTGAAGTTATTCAAGTAAGCGTGTCAGTGTTTTATGCCTTTTTTTCTGGAGTATGAGTTGTGGTCATATGCCCCCCCCCCCTTGGCCATGCAGTACGATGATGATCCAGTCGACTGTATGGCAATAGAGTTTCGGATGTCATGCCTGTTATGTTTTTTATTTTCTCTTTTTTTTTCTCTTCTGGTTTACTTGGACGACACAAACTTATAACTTTTTTGCTTGCTTTTATTTCCATTCCTCATTGATGTATGTACTGGTATTTGAGTAGTGCATAAAAATTGAGGATCGCCTTTCGACGTAGCTTTGTATTTGGAGAATGTGGAAAAAGCATTTCTTCATTCTGGTGATCGGCCTAGGCGATGGATGGTGGTTTGTTTATAGACGAGAAGATGGTGGATTTGTAAAGGTGGAGTGCTGTTTTTTTCGAGTTGATTGTGTTTTGTTTTTTAGTTCTAGAGGAGCTTGTATCTTTGCGTAGTTTCGTCTTGTTTTCATATTTATTGATGGTTTTTTTTTTGCTTTCCAAAGAGTTGAATACGTTGTGATATGATGAGTGTAAGTTCGGGGTAGTGGTCCCGAGATTTCTTGTGTAGCGTTGAAGCTCCGAGATTGAGCCGGTCAAGATTGAATTTGTTACAAAGAGAGCTACTATCTAGTGTTGTTTGAAAATGGGTGGGTCCAATATCGGTCACAGGGACCGAGATTTAAAAGTTCATTCATAAAGAAGCCGTGATCTGTGGGTTATGAAAGTTGTGCTATAATTGGGCGTAAAAGATTTTGTTGATTGATTTGATGGATAAGGACCTGCATCTGGGGCAAGCCTGGCAGGTGATAGACCGGGGACCTCGGCCGAGACAATTCTCGTATTTACGATGTTCGTTTTTGTTAGTATGCGGGAAAGATTCGCCGACGATTGTTGTATTTAGGACGGTAAGAATTTTAAAGTTTTGGAGGTTCTCATGATGAATGTATGTATATTCTACGATATCTATCATGTGGATGAAAATGTGAAAAGTCATGACTATAGAAGATGCATTTGTTCTGATTCTGCATCGATAAGACTCTCGTTATTCCTTGCCCAAAATTTCCAATGAATGCCCTAAAATGGAAATGGCTGTTTATATGTGATCCCTCCGCAGCGCCGAAAGCCAATGACCGAGATTCATGAATTCATTGTTCTACTACAAGCAAGGGACAATCTAGAGTCTGGGCTCGTTTTTCTTGTATTATCCTTGTGTTGCGTGGGTAGACTTAGATGTTGTATGCAGGAGGTTTTTGCGGCTTTGAATGGAGAGTGAGTACCCTCTTACTACTGTTTGTTTGTGAGGGGTGAGAAATCCGAGCCGTGTCATGACAACTCCGAGCCTCGCTTTAACGGACGGAGTCTCTGGGAGCTAGGGGTTTTGAAGTGGCTGTGGATATAGAGGCTGGGAAGTTTCTTCATGGTTTTGTTTGTGAGGTATGAGGAAGTCTAAGTTGGTAACTCAAGTTTGAAAGGTTCTTCTTGTGTGATGTTGTCATATTCACGTCTTTCTTAAACTCACAAATGGTTGATTATGATCTCATCAAGCTCTACTAAGTAAACTTTTTGAATGGGAAACCAGTATTCTCTGATTGGTTATAGCCCACGAAGCTGGTGCATCCTTTAACCGTGCTTCGGGGTTCTAATCCCTGTACTATAAAATGCTTATTTCCTTTTGTTTTATCGTTTACTGGCTAGACCTCCAATGTCTTGATTTTGGAGATTTCTTACAGCGACGTCATGTGTAAGTTTTCGGGGTTTCTTTCAAACAAAGACTTTGTCACTGTTTACATGATTGAAGATGATTATTGAAGACATGCCAATACTCCATCTAAGGATTGTATATATGGAACTCGTGAATTTCAGTTCAATTCCAAGACTTAAAGGGAGTTCAAAATTGGTGGGGAAATCAATCCACTGGTAGTCAGACGTGGGGTTTAACTTGCTGTGAACGAACGGGGTCACTATCCGAATTACATCCGTATTCACGGCTTCTTATATGGGCGGCTGGGCTTTTCTCTTCTTCTTCTGTTACATGTATTGCGTATGGTCTGGGGAAATTCCCTGACGGTAATATGGTAAACCGAAACTGTGCCCTCTGGAAGGTGGCATGTGACCTTTGTTTTCGAATCATTGAATTTGACGAGCAATTTTCAGGGGTACAAAGACTTTTTTTTCTTTTTCGTCTTGACAGACCCGAGGTCTATCTTCTGTGCTTATGACGAGGCCAAGCTTTTACTTCGTCCTATGATACTGGAAATTTCTGTAGGGTTGGTTGACAGTGCCCCAAAATCATGATGATGTACACCCAATTTATTTACAAACAATATCCTATAATGGGTCTTCAACTAGTTTGCTAATCCCCAATACATAGTTCTCATTGGCTCGCGCAAAAGGACTAGCATCCTCCAACTCCGTTTCTTCTCCTTGTTTAGTTAGACTTCTCATCGTCTTCGTAACATTGATATTCAACACAGTTTCATTGGCCAATGTCCATTCTGTGCGTTTTAGGACTGAACCTAGGTTAACTACGTCAGCTCCTTTCCCTTTCTACCGTCCATTGCGTAGGTAACAGTAGTAGAATTTGATCAAACTAGATATAAAACTTGACCACTCGTCCGGAGCAGTGAAATTCACCCCCAGTTTACACCGACTGAGGCTGTTTTCTCTGGTGTCCACTTGTTGCTTCCTCGGACAGAGGGCTGCCCCTCATTCAGGAATCGCTTACGAGGAGTCTCAAGTGATAGTCAGTCAACATCAATCCGGGGAATGGGTCTTTGGGCAGTAACGCATATGTTCACATGGGGGTCATCTTGACATTGATAGATGTCTACCACACAATGTCTTGGCCTAAATTGGAATCTATACCCATCACCATAACCCTCCAGATCATCATGTCTCATCTAGTCAGGACAGGAATAAGAAGCTACACACGATAATTGATATATCATAACAAAAGACCCTTCTATAAACTTTTGCGATCCCTCGGCCCGTCAATAAAGGAAGTTTCCCCCGGAGTGCACTACCTATTTCATCACTTTCCATCTGAGCAACACTCTTCCCGACTGCGCCCCACCAAAAAAACATACTTCAAGCATAATCCACCAACGCTGATTGGCCCGGCCGCCCGGCCACCATGCGACAAATCTACAATGGCACCCTCGTCATAGCCGAGCAGCTCCGCTGAAGCCTGACCGTAACGCCGAAACAGGATCCTACCCAGCCTGGGTCTGTTCTGAAGAACACTGCCCTGGGCCTGTCATGAAGGGAGTCCCTGTCCGACCCCCATGTATCTCACACTCCAGTGACTACTCCGCCGCGGGAGACCAACCGCGCTCCCTGTCAGCCATACCTCAAAACGGCCTTGTGTAAACCTGTATCGGGAAATACCAGTGGCAAGGGTGTGTAAAATCCCCGGGCGAGTGCCAGTTGTGATTTTTTGGACCCCGTGAGAGAAGCTGTTGTAGTCAGTAGCTGCTACACGCCCCCCCCTCTCTGGCTGCCCGTATTAAAACATCCCGTGGCCGGCTCGTTTGTTTTTGTAATGGACTTGAGTTTTTTTCCTTTCTTCTTCTTTTGAATCATCAAAATTCTTATAACACCAGCCATCATTACTGTATAGATAGGCATCACTTGAGTGTTGAATGTATTAATCTGATTATACTCTGCTGGGCCGAGTAACTATTCCATCATTATCCTCGACCTTTTCTGATCTCTACTGTTGTCACTGCCCGGACATTAGTGAAAAAAGAGACCACCCGATCTCTCCGTATCTTTTCTTTTCCTTCTCTCTACACATCACATATTCACAATGTTGGCCACCCGCCAAGTTCTGGGCATGACCCGGAACCGTGCCATGTTCGGTGCCGCTTCCAGCGTCCGCCGCATGGCCACCGTTCACGACTCCCCTCTTGACCGCAAGGTAAGTGACTTTGAAGCCTCGATTTGACCACCTTCCAAAGCGAGCAGCTTTGCTAACAATGGCTTTTTCTCATGTATAGGTCAAGCAAAACAACCTCGAGGAGGGCAACTTTATCAACTACAAGAAGATGTCTGAGAACCTTGGCATTGTTCGCTCTCGTCTCAACCGCCCTCTTACCTACGCCGAAAAGATTCTCTACTCTCACTTGGACGACCCGCACGGCCAGGACATTGAGCGTGGTGTTTCTTACCTCAAGCTTCGCCCTGATCGTGTTGCTTGCCAGGATGCCACCGCCCAGATGGCCATTCTTCAGTTCATGTCGGCTGGTATGCCTTCGGTCGCCAACCCCACCACTGTCCACTGCGACCACTTGATTCAGGCCCAGGTTGGTGGTGTTAAGGATCTTGCCCGTGCCAAGGACATCAACAAGGAGGTTTACGACTTCCTTGCCTCGGCTTGCGCCAAGTTCAACATCGGTTTCTGGAAGCCCGGTTCCGGTATTATCCACCAGATCATCCTTGAGAACTACGCTTTCCCCGGTGGTCTCCTTATCGGCACTGACTCTCACACTCCCAACGGTGGTGGTCTCGGCATGTGCGCCATTGGTGTCGGTGGTGCCGACGCCGTCGATGTCATGGCCAACCTCCCCTGGGAGTTGAAGGCCCCCAAGGTCATTGGTGTCAAGCTTACTGGCCAGCTCAACGGCTGGGCTTCGCCTAAGGGTATGTGGTTAAAACATTCAGCCAATCAAATCTGTCAATTACTAACATGCCTTTATAGACATTATCCTGAAGGTTGCTGGTATTCTTACCGTCAAGGGTGGTACCGGTGCTATCGTTGAGTACCACGGTCCCGGTCTGGAGAGCATCTCCGCCACCGGTCTTGGTACCATCGCCAACATGGGTGCCGAGATTGGTGCCACCACCTCGGTCTTCCCCTTCTCTGACCGCATGTACGACTACCTTGCCGCCACCAAGCGCAAGGAGATTGGTGACTTCGCCCGTGTCTACTCCAAGGAGCTTCGTCCTGATGAGGGCTGCGAGTACGATCAGCTGATCGAGATCAACCTCTCTGAGCTGGAGCCCCACATCAACGGTCCCTACACCCCCGATCTGGCTACCCCCATCTCCAAGTTCTCCCAGGCCGCCAAGGACAACAACTGGCCCGCTGAGATGAAGGTCGGTCTCATTGGTTCTTGCACCAACTCCTCGTACGAGGATATGGACCGTGCTGCTTCCATTGCCCGTGATGCCATGGCCCACGGTCTCAAGTCCAAGTCTCTTTTCACCGTCACTCCCGGTTCCGAGCAGGTCCGCGCCACCATTGAGCGTGATGGCCAGCTTAAGACCTTTGAGGAGTTTGGTGGTGTCGTTCTGGCCAATGCCTGCGGTCCTTGCATTGGTCAGTGGGATCGTCGTGACATCAAGAAGGGTGATGCCAACTCTATTGTCTCGTCCTACAACCGTAACTTCACCGGTCGTAACGACTCCAACCCCGCTACCCGCTCTTTCGTTACCTCTCCCGATCTGGTCGTTGCCCTTTCCATTGCTGGCTCCCTCCACTTCAACCCCTTGACCGACAAGCTCAAGGACAAGGACGGCAACGAGTTCATGCTCAAGGCTCCTACTGGTAACGCTCTGCCTTCGCGCGGTTACGACCCTGGTGAGAACACTTACCAGGCCCCTCCCGCTGACCGCTCTACCGTCAACGTTAACGTCGCTCCTACCTCGGACCGTCTTCAGATTCTCTCTCCCTTCACTCCCTGGGACGGCAAGGACGCTCTTGATATCCCTATTCTCATCAAGTGCCAGGGCAAGACCACTACCGACCACATCTCCATGGCCGGTCCTTGGTTGAAGTACCGTGGTCACCTTGACAACATCTCCAACAACATGTTGATTGGTGCCATCAACGAGGCCAACGGTGAGGCCAACACCATCAAGAACTTCACCACTGGTGAGTTCGGCGGTGTCCCTGACGTCGCTCGTGACTACAAGGCCAAGGGTATCAAGTGGGTTGTCATTGGTGACTGGAACTACGGTGAGGGTTCTTCCCGTGAGCACGCTGCTCTCGAGCCCCGCCACCTTGGTGGTCTTGCCATCATCACCCGTTCCTTCGCCCGTATCCACGAGACCAACCTGAAGAAGCAGGGTATGCTTCCTCTTACCTTCTCGGACCCTGCCGACTACGACAAGGTCAAGCCTTACGACAAGGTTGACGTCATGTGCACTGAGCTTGCTGTTGGCAAGCCCATCACCATGCGTGTCCACCCCGCCAACGGTGACGCTGTCTTTGACATCAAGCTGGCTCACACCTTCAACGAGCCCCAGATTGAGTGGTTCAAGAACGGTTCGGCCCTGAACACCATGGCCAAGAAGAACGCCAACTAAGTATATCATGTACTTTGAATTTGTGTTTTCTTTTTCTGCCTGTATGTTCAGTAGCTGCGTCCCAGTCTCAGCTCTGAGTGCTAGATGGGTGTGTCATGGTTAGTTTGCTCCCGGGTTTCCTTTGTGTTTTTGGGAGGAGTTCTTTGTTGCTTTATTACGGCCATCTGTGGTATGGCTTGCATTGCTTTGGCGTGGCCCCTTGGAACTGGGGATAACACGGCATGGCGTCATGGGTATCCTTTTTCTTTTTATGTTTCCTTTTGGTATCTTGTATGCATGTTTATGGGTTTCTTTTTTGCAAAGGATTGTTAAATAGTCGCTGTTGCCGATTTCAAGAGTTTTTGCTTTTTTGTCATTATTTTACAAGCTTATGATCAGTTTTTAAAGACTGTCTGGAATAAAACCAGTTTAAAATAGCGATTTTGATGTTTAATTTTGTGGTGTATGATGTGATTCTAAGTTTGATAGTAAATTTGTTCAGTACAGTTGATGGATCTTTGCTACGCTACGTAAGGTACTGCCATTATGTTGCCAGATAAACCCTGCGGCACGTGTAGATAAGATATAACCCAGGTCCAAATGAGGTTAATGGGATCATGAGCGAACGACGGGGTAATTATGGCCATGCGACTCAATAAGCTCGACCTAGCTTGAATAGAATCTCGAAGAACTTGTTTTGTTTACACGCCAATTTCCAGCGCGACCACGAATCTCTACCCGTATACACCGAAATCCACCATAATTGAACTCGGTTCATTCTTCCGATTTACCCCGACCCCGGCTTCTGTATATATCCGTTTCCCGTCCGTTCAGCCAATCCAAGCACCCGACGAGCTACCCGAATCCTATACTTTTTTCTCCCTATAAGCAAGACATATCAGTTGCGCGTACTCTTCTGGTTGTGGTGCAATACTGGTGTAGATACGGAGTAATTGGGTATCGGAATACACTGGGTTGCGTAATTCTTCGTGTTGCCTGTGATTTTGGTATTGTGGATTTGCTTTGCTTGCGAGGTTTGAAGACATACGGATCTTTCTGGGTTCGTTGATACGTTCTGTTAAGGTTACTGGGCTTTCTTTTGAGCGGAGGAAAACTATTTGGATACATCGGTCGAGATATTCTTACGATGTCGCCGACGACACAGCGCATTAACACGGCTCGGGCGCGGTCGTATATTAGTAGATTGCCGCTATTCACTAGATGCGTCACGGGGATAATAATATTGTTGTGGGTGATGTCGTTGGTTTCGTCGGTGGATGTTGTGGATTGGGGATCTTTGAAACCGGCGGAGTTTTCGTTTGCAGCTGGTATGTTGGGATTTTAGGTGTTGGTTTGTTTCTTTGGTGCTGACTTGTTTTGTGTTAGGTTATCGGTTGAACACTTACCCCGTTGTGCATCTTAGTACGGTTCACTTCTTGGGTAACATTTTTGCTTTGACGCCGTTAGTTGAGAGATTTGAGTTGGAGTATGGTACTTTGACTACTCTTGCTATGTTTGCTGGCCGTAAGTAACTTGCTAGTTGGGTATGCTAATGCTGGATGTCTAACGTTGTTTTATAGCTCTCGCCACATTCCCTGGGTTTCTTTATATCTTCATTGAGGGTATTCTTCTTAGAGGCAATACTGCTGTTGCTGGTGCCAGGTAAGTCAGACATGTATAGAGCCCCGTGGATCTAACCCAACTAACTGGATATTAGTGTCTGGGTGTTTCTTCTTCTGGCTATGGAAGCGGTGCGGACTGCTAAGACTAACCCCCACTTCATGCTCGGCCCATACAAGATTCCCACCTGGACTACTCCTCTTATTGGCCTGGTAGTTGTTGCTGCTCTTGTTCCCTCTAGCAGCTTCCTGGGGCACATTTGTGGCGCTGCTGTTGGCTATGTTTGTAAGTAGTATCCTACAACTCGAGATACTCACAAGTATCATATACTAATTTCCAACAGGCGGCATGGGTTACATCAAGTATCTCGCTCCCCCTGAGAAGATTCTCCGCTGGGCTGAAGACAAGCTTAACTTGCTTGCTATTCTGCCATACTACGTCAGTGTTGACCAAAAGACATATGGCCGGTTTGGTGTTCTTCCTACGGCCGGTAACCCGTTGACGACGACTACAAGCAACTCTTCTGCCGCGTTTGCTGCTGCTACGAATGCCGGTGGTCAGAGACTGGGTCCTTGATTAATCAAAGAGTAGTCTAATGTGTATAATCAAATGATGGTAGGATTGTGTTAGAAATATTGAAGTATCATGGACTCTACATTTTATAAGACGTCGTTTTATAAAATGTAGAGCGATGGTACTTCAGGATTGTATTTATTATTATTATATACATGTGTCGTAAAAACGTCAAATCCTAGAGTTTAAACTTGAATCATGTTTTTGATATAACAAGACTTCGATGAATGTCGCACGAAATAGGAACCCCTGGAAATGTTAATCCAGGGTCGCGCCTCAACCCTTATTCCAAAGCTTAGAGCTTGTATTAGAGCTCACAGTGCGTTTCTTGTCGCGATGGAACACATTTCCGGATTGACGTCAGAATTCATTGAGTTGGAAACTATATTTTGGAGGGATTCCGATGATTTTGAGATAAGCGCTGGATAGATTTGTTGCTTTTGTTTATTTACTGGATTTACCTGTCTCGAGGACAATTCTAATTAAAGTCCAATTTTGATTGGCATATATCGGTCATGTCCCGTTTAATTTGTAAGTTGTGCGCCAAGTTGGCATGCGTCTTGATATATCATTGTATCCTGTCGACTTCACGGGGACGTAGAGAATCAAGTGCTAATAATCTACTCTACGACTGTTTAGCCGCTGCCTTCAATATTAAACAAGATAAACGACTGCTTAAAGCACCGCCATACATCTCACTCGGCTGTATAGTAGCCGGAGTCACGTGGCTCCTCTTGTTGCCGCTTAATGACTACTCTCGACGAACATATATTTCGGAAAATGCCCTGTTACCCGGCCAGGTTCACACGTATTTTAGCGGGAGTGATCAGAATGTTTTCCGCGCTTATAAGCGGGAGATACAGAGTCTAGTTGGGAAAGACAACTATGCGTGAGTCTCCGTGGATAGAGTGACGGGGATGCTTCAGTGACTAATTGGCGCGTTATGTAGTATCAATGACGGGATTGAACGGATTGCTCGCGATATCGGATTGAAAACTGCCCGGCAAAACTTCACTTATGTCTCCGCTGGGGAGTCCTTCTCCGGTGAGAACATCTACGCTATCTTGCAAGCTCCGCGTGGAGATGCAACGGAGGCGCTTGTATTGATTGCCTCGTGGGAAACCTTGGACGGACTACATAATACCCAGGGAGTCCCTTTGGCACTTACCCTCGCTCGGTACTTTAAACGGTGGTCTCTATGGTCGAAGGATATCATCATCCTGTTCCCGCCCGAGCCGATCATGGGGAGTCAAGCGTGGGTTGATGCGTACCATGATGCGCATGACGCGGCTATGGTGGATTACCTCCCGATTAAATCTGGGTTGTTACAGGGCGCTCTGGCGCTTGATTATTCACAGGAAGAACATTTCCAATCTCTTCATGTATCGTATGATGGGGTGAACGGGGCGCTGCCGAATCTGGATTTGATTAACAGCGTGGTTAGTATCTCCGGCCACCAGATGCAATTCCAATCCAACATCCAACACATGTGGGACCACGAAGACGACTACCTCGACCGTCTCAAAACCATGTTCCGCGGCATGGTAAACCAAGGTCTCGGCCACCCCAGCGGTCCCCACAGCGCATTCATCCCCTACCACGTCGACGCCATAACATTAACCCCCTACGGAAAAGGCTGGCAAGACGAAATGGCCATGGGCCGGGTCATCGAAGCGACTTTCCGCAGTCTCAATAACCTCCTTGAACATCTCCACCAAAGCTTCTTCTTCTACCTGCTCATGAACCGTGACCGCTTCGTCAGTATCGGGACGTATCTTCCCAGTGCGATGGTGTTGGCTGCCAATTTCACGATCATGGCGATTGCCAGCTGGGTGAAGAGTAGTCATGCGGAGGGGGGAGCGGCGCGGCCGAAGACGCGGAGTATTAAGAGGATTATCTTGGCGGATAAGAAGGTGGGGATGGATGATGACGGGGGTGAAAGTGACTGTTCTGTTGGCCCGTTGGCACCCCGTGCTTCGGAGGATATGGAGGATGATGATATGCCGCGGACTATTGAGCGGGACGTAGGTCTTCCATTGGTGACCGTCTTGGCACTTCACGCGCTAGGTCTCTTTCCCTTCATCCTATTCAACAACCTCCCTGCAGCCCTCCTTCCGACATCTTTCTACCTATTCACAATGACCAACTGTATCCTCCCCTTCCTAATCTCGGGTATCCTCTCACCATACAACCCAACAATCCAACAATTCCGTCTCATCAAGTCCTTCTCTCTTCTCGGTCTCGGCATGTTTCTCTCGGCACTTGCCACAATCAACTTTTCACTATCCCTCTTCATTGGTCTATTCTCTGCGTCGTTCTCCTTCGTCGTCCCTCTAGGTCGGAAGATGCCATTCATGATGACGTTTTCGACGTTCTTGAATCTTGTTGCTCCGCCGGCGGTTATCTTGGCTGCTAGCTCTGTTTTTGATGTTCCGATTGGGGATCTTTTGGAGGCGGCGGCTCTTGGGTGGAATGTCTCGGGTGTATATACCAGTGTGATTGTTTGGGCGGTTTGGTGGCCGGCTTGGTTGGCGGCTGCGACTGTGGTTGTTAGTTCACCTAGCAAGTCCCAATTGTAACTTTAGATATCCGTACGCATCTTGACATTAAGAACTTTAGAATTTACATATATACATTCATACACATACACTAAAACCCGCATCATTGATATTTTGGAAAAGTCTTCGTTGTTGTTCTGCCACCGACCTTGGCAATGACGCTGGTCCAGACGTGGCGATGGAGTATCTTCATTGTTCTCATACTGACATACAGGTATCTTTCAACGACGTCTATGCTACCGTTTCTGCTCAAGACATAAAAATTGACTTGTGCGTTATCTCCGCCACTATTACACCGTCAAACCTACGACACCCACAAATCGTCACCAGACTTCTCAATCCAGGTACCCAGGGTGTTGACGTTCTGGCCCCAATCCAGCAAGCGCTGCTTCATCTCGGCGATTTGTTCCTTATCCAGAACCTTTGGCTGGACCCAGGTGATGTAAGCAATCTCCGACACTTGGTCAATGGTACCCCGAATAAGACCCAAGCTAAGAGCCTTCATGACCAGGTGCTCAATCTCCTCCTCGTTAACCTTAGTAGCAGCCGCGATCTCCTTGAAAGAAACGGCACGGTTGTGAGGGGGTCTCCGGAAAATAGCCTCGGTGAGGGCAGTTAGGTAGATCTTTTGGCGGAGGTGACTGGCGTACTTGGAAAGAAGCTGGTGGGAATCAATGTGGTTGGAGAGACGGTCGAAGGCGAGAAGATCACCGCGGTTATAGGCGAAGACGAGTGAGTGGAGCCACTCGTTCTCAGTGCCCTTGAGAACATCGAGAATGGGGTGGAGAAGAAGTTCACCGAAGTTGTAGATGCTGTCCGAGACGAGGGCGGCAATACTGAGGTGGTAGGCACGGACGTGGCGCTCTTTGGAAGAGATACCGGAGAGGTCGATGCAGGCGAGGTAGAGAAGAGCGTTGCGGTAGTAAGCGGCGAAGTCGTTCTTCAACTATTATTTCACGAATCCAGGTTAGTTTGAAACCTTGGAAACTTAACGGTTTAATAAAACTTACCCGGAAGTAGCTAGCATTAGCATCGTAGAAGGTAGCGCGGACAGCGTTATCCACAGAGTCCAATCTGTCCAAAATAGCTTCACTCTTGTCAAGATCCTTGCGCGCACCCTCCAGATCTGGCACATTAAGCTTGACACTGGCAGTGGCCGAAACAGCAAGGACATAGGCATCCTCAGTATCCTCAGTGTTTACTCTCTCAGCAATATCTCCCAAAAAGGCCAAACGCTCACTAGAGTCTAAAATACACAAAAACAAATCGTTAATCACATGAATTGGCCATGCGTACAATGGGAAACCAACATACCTTGGCATTCTGAAGCAGCGGCAAGCGCCAACTGAACAAGCTTAAGCTGGTTAACCTTGTTGGCAAAGGTCAACACAAAGGTCTTGAAGAAGGGCAACCGGAAGGCAGCACTGTTGTGGTTCTTGAAGAAAGACGAGAGCTCATCAGTAAGTTGGTGCCAGAGTCTACGTTCCCACAAGCTTTCGAATTCCAGCACCTGGCCCTGGAGATCTTCAGGCACAATGTCGCGCTGCTCCGAGAGGAACTCCAGGACTTTATCGTTTACAGACATGGCGAGATTATTTGTGTGTGTGGTTTGGCGTGGCGTGGCGGGGTTCTCGTCGGTAGTTGTGATCGAGAAACGACTATATGCGGTCGAGAGAGGGGCACTAAAGGCGCACGGAAAACGTCAAATTAAGTGGGAAATAAAAACAATCAGTCAACTCAATGGTAAAGACCAGTGCTATTAGTGACGTATGGTAGTCTTAGACAAAATAGTCTGATATTAAGAAAGCTAGTAAAGTGTCGTAAAGAGCCTCTGGTGGTTTCGGTCGTCATCTACGCCGCCTTCCCTTTTCGGTCCTACAAGCTCACGCGGCTGTAAAGCAGCCTGACGCACTTGCTTGCAAGCTCCTGCCCCACATCGACCCTAGACCAGCCAGCACCATGTTTATTATGTTGACCCTTGAGATCCCTGGCGACTAGGTCTACACGTGACATAATAGGTAATGGGCTAACCCCAAGTTGATGAAACTCCACGGCGTATGTTAACCATCACGATCCCGATAATTGAATTGAAGTACCGGATACAAGTGGGGGTAGCTTTGTCAATACTAATCTTAGACTTGTCGCTTTACTCTGTATAATTGAACGATTGTTGATTTCCAGGGACTTCCGGGATCTCCTGACAAGTCAATTGATATGGCCATGGTTAACTTCCCGAAAGTGACGCCATTGATGCGGGTCCCTGGCGTTGGAGCTAACCTTCAACGCCGCGCTCTTTCCGATATTGCCATTACTCGCACGGGAAAGCCAATTCTACGCACTCCGGGTGGCCGGTAAGAAACCATGCTTTAATTGAGTGGATATAGTAATCTGACATAAGAATATAGCTCCTCTCTTGGTGGTATGTTGGAATCAGACTGACGGGTCATTTTCCAAGGTCAAAATAGCTAAATTAGTTAGGAAACACTGCTACCGTTTTCGGTGCGACTGGTCGTTTGGGGAGATACATTGTCAACAGACTTGGTAAGTCAGAAGTCACGGTTGCACATTTGTTCTGGAATGCTGACTAGTTTGTAAAGCTCGTCAAGGATGTACGGTTGTTATACCGTACCGAGAGGAAATGGCCAAGCGGCACTTGAAGGTCACTGGTGATCTTGGCCGTGTTATTTTCATGGTAAGTTGGTGTATATCCATGGCAAATGCAACGTCTTGCGACTAACATGCACATCCAGGAATACGATCTCCGGAACACCAAGTCAATTGAAGAGAGCGTTCGTCACTCGGACATTGTCTACAATCTAGTTGGTCGTGATGCTCCCACCAAGTCAGTATTCCCCGCCACACAAGACATTACCAAACGGCACACTAACCTACTCCAGGAACTTCACTCTTGAAGACGTTCACGTTGAGGGTACCGAGCGCATTGCCGAAGCCGTCGCCAAATACGACGTTGACCGCTTCATTCACGTCTCCTCCTACAACGCCGACCCCACTTCCCCCTGCGAATTCTTCGAGACCAAAGGGCGCGGTGAAAAAGTCGCCCGTGAGATCTTCCCCGAAACCACCATTGTCCGACCCGCCCCAACCTTCGGTTTCGAGGACAACCTCCTATTGAAACTGGCCACCGCTACCAACCTCTTCACCTGCAACCACATGAAAGAGAAGTACTGGCCCGTCCATGTAATCGATGTTGGTCGTGCACTGGAGCTTATCGGCTTCGATGATAGTACCGCCGGACAGACGTTTGAGTTGTACGGACCAAAGGAGTACAGCACCGCGGAAATCGCAAAGATGGTGGACAAGGAAATTTACAAGAAGCGTCGCCATATCAACATTCCGCCCAAGTTCCTCTTCAGAATCGCCGACGTCATCAACAAGGTTCTATACTGGCATGCCGCGTCTGCTCAAGAGTTTGAGCGGGAGCTTTATGACCAGGTAATTGATCCTGAGGCCAAGACATTTGCTGATCTTGGGATGGACCCCGAGGACATTAGCAAATATACTTACCACTATCTTGTAAGTCATCACTCTACGACTTTCACTCTCAGTATTCCCATACTAACTACATCTCTTATAGCTTGGATTCCGTGCCTCTAGATATTTCGAACTTCCTCCTGCTACGGAGAAGGAACTACGTGAGGACCGTAAATACCTCCACGTCATCGACAACCAGTAAACAGTCTTTTGTCGATGTCTGATTTGGGACACAGAACCTGTTTGTTCAAGAGCCAGTCTACCTACTAGTCTACCAGCGACAGTTGTCAGTTACCAGTTACCAGCTACTATAAATACAGAGACACCAAATGAAAGCGTCGCAGCATGACGCTTTCCAGATGTCGTTTTATTATTATACACTTGACTTTTATTGTTCAGACGTTTCATCACATGTTGTATTGTTGAGGTGGGGTGGATGACCCTCGATGGATCAACCCTAACTTGGATTTTCGATGGTGTTGCACTTGTACAACTATCACCATAAAATGACACAAGAATTGTTAAACAAAACTCATAACTTTGTCATTACCTAACTACCCATCAAGTAAATCTTCAAAATGTCTGACAGTGACGACGAACCCATGTAAGTACTCCTCCAAAGCCTCTCACAAACTCACAAACTCACCACCACAGCACCCTCTCGGCCCACGCCCTCGCGGCCCTCGCCGAATTCAACACTGAAAAGCAAGCTCGTGAAGCGCACTTCGNCCCGCCTCCAAGAAGAAGCCGAAGAGGCCGCCACCTCGCGATCCAACGAGCCCCTCTCCATGGACATATTCGGAGAAGACTGGAATGAGTCGCAATTCTGGTACTCTGATGAGACGGCGAGGCTCTTGGCTCGTCAGTTACTTGAGGGGGTTACGGCGGATATGACGGTGGCGGTTGTTTCGGCGCCGAGTGTTTTCGTGGCGGTTAAGAATATTTTGAAGGAGGAGCCGGAGAGAGTGGTACCGAAGTTGATTCTGTTGGAACATGATAACCGGTTTGGCGTGTTTCCTGAATTCCACTTTTATGACTTCCAGCAGCCGTTTAAGTTATCACCGGCGTTGAAGGGGACTGTAGATCGGATTATTTGTGATCCTCCTTTTCTGAGTGAGGATTGCCAGACTAAGGGTACGTTATTGTGCGAGTTAACTGTTGATATAATGATATTATGCTAACCCATTTTCCTTTAGCGGCTATGACTGTCCGGTGGTTAGCCAAGCCTGACCCGGCGCCGAAAAAGGTGATTCTTTGCACGGGAGAACGTATGCAAAGTCTAGCGATCCGTCTGTATGGCGCCTTCGGTGTCAAGACCACTACTTTCGAGCCAAAGCACGCCCGTGGTCTTAGTAACGAGTTCTACTGCTACGCCAACTTTGAAAGTGATGAGTGGAAATGGAAGGCTGAGGAGTAAAAGTTCAAAGAGCAAATAAAAAATAATGATCAGGTTATGATAAAAAAACAATACACGCAGCATCGGAAAGTGGTGATATATTTCCTTCTAACTGACATTCTTGACAGTGTAAAACAAAAGATACGCTTCACAGCCCAATACTTCTGATACAGACGCCAGCTGTACCTGGTGATCGTTAAACTTGAACCACTGTTCACCAACCTTGCAGTAAGCGAGATAGTGACCAGTTTCCAAGTCTCCGTAATGCACGATCACGCTGGCCAGGTCATAAGTGCAAGCCCGGTTGTATTGTCTATTCATCCGGGCTTCATCGTCACGTCCTAAGGTCGTGTACGGCAACATATTCAGTTCCAAAGGGAATTCCACTCTAGTGTTGATCTTGAGTGCTTTTTCCCGTGGACCCACCCGGAATTCGAAACGCTTGAGCTGAATAGTCAGCGTGTTCGGTAGCCGCTTCACGGTGGTATGTCGGCGAGCATCTTGGATGCTCTTGCAGTTTTGGCACCTGTACTCGCATTTATCCTCCTTAATATACTCTGAGTCCAGGCATTCTTGCAAAGTAACCGGTTTCGTTGCTCCTCGTTTTTTGCGCGCTGCCGGTGACTCAAGCCCTAAGTTGAGATCGAGGAACGACTGGAACGAGTCGGTAGACTGGTTACACTTTGAGCACGTGGTTGTGCTTTGCATCTTCCCGTAGAACACCTGGTGGATGACACAGGCGCAGCCTTCGTCGGGGTTTGAAGGCTTCGTGCCCTCAGTCTCGCTGTTTCTTTCATGTAGATCCTCAGCCAGGAACTGGAAGAATTCGTGGGCATCTTGTTCCCTTGTTGTGACCAAGTTCTCAAATGCCTTCTTTTCTGATATCCAGAAGCCAGATAAAATGTTGGCCGGAGTATAGCCGTTAGTGCTTTCCGCACTATAAAATTCCTGGAAAACATCGTCCAATGCGCAACTCAAACAATGTTGAGCAGAACAGCCGGCATGTCTGTCCGACAGATAGTAGTTCCTCAGTATTGGGTTATGGAGGAAACACTGAAGAACTACATTCTGGTAACAGGTCGCACCTGCATTGTACAAACCGCGCAAGCCGGTGGCGCGGCAAGAGACAGCAGAGGTATTGACTCCGATAAACTTGTTCTCTTCCTTGACCTCTTCTGGAAGAAGGTTATCGGCTCTTCTTTTGCGACGGTTGAAAGACCCTGTTCCTTCTTTCAAAAGACGAAGCTCTTCCAAGGTAGGATCATACACGAGATCGTCGCACATGTGACAGTACAATACACCATTTCGGGAATCCACATCTGGAATTTGGTTGGTTAATAGATTATTTCATAGGGTCAATAGACAATGCGACTTACAAAAACGGTGCAGCTTCTTGGATCCGTGCTGTGGGATACCATCTTCCGTCACTACATCGGTACATTGGAGACAGAGGTAGTTCGATGTCAACGTCGTGACAATGTTCCCCTCTCCATCCTTGGCGGTTTGCGGTAAAAGGTATGTGGAATCGTCAAAGATTCCGCGCAAAATGATTTTGTAGTTGTTAATACAAAGGTTAATGCTTTCCTGTGGTTGTGTAAGAAGCATCTGCATATGATCTAGCGAAAAGAATGGTCTCATGTTAGAGATGAACGTTGTTGTTCGACAACTGGGCTTTGACTTACCGCATCCATACATGGGAACTCCCTTTACGGGGCTGTTCACTTTGGCAGGTTGCTTTGATGCCATGTTTGTTGAAGTGAGTGTATCAAACTACAATTTGATAGAGCGTCGATGTTGTATGCGATCGATGAAGTCTCGTGGTTTGCGTGTGGCAGTATTTCGAGAGTCTGTAGCCAGGGCTGGAGGCTGGTAGTCTAATGGATGGAATATGACAGCTAGATTGTGGATTATATTCCGAGAAACAAAGCTGACTTGAAGAAGTAGTCAAATGCGATCGTGATGAGAGTATGGGAATTGTTTAAACAATCGTTGTCGTGATGTTGGCCTGGTTGTCGCGAACTTGGATGTTTATTTAGTACCTAACCAATTAACAGCTCCTTCGATGCGATCGGACAAATTGGTATCGATAACGAGACTATCAGTGAACCCAAGTATGGAAAATATCCTTGTTTTTGTACTGGAAAATGCGCGTCGCTTTGTTTGATGATGATAATGAGATATTGAGATATTGAGAAATGATGGGTTGTTGACAACAAGTTGAAATGATGAAAGTTTCTAGATCTACGATGTTAAATGTTTTATTCTACAGGCAGATTTCAATTCAGGCAAGAACCTACATAACTAGGAAATCACGACATTATTATAGGGTTATTTGGTGTCTGTTAACCCTATGTTTGGCCGTGTCGCATAGAAACTATGTACAATTGTTATCTAAGCACAATATGACGATGTCTAATTGATTTAGCAGACCTCGCTGAATAATTAGGATCTATCAGAGAAGTAGTTAACTGTACTTTATTTCTCAGAAGGTTGTAGACATGACGGACTAAAGAAGTAATGGCAAAGAGTAGCTTCACAAGATTTCAGTTTAAGCCGTGCGGGAATTTGGTCCCTATAAATTTGTGTATACATTGTAATTATAAATATTTCTGCCGTGTAAGGAAACGGTTCGGACCCGAGTTGGAGAACATGCCAAGATAGTCTTTTTTTTTTTTTCGCAAATTTACATTTCGCCTTTGAACATACTTAACTTCTCCACCATTGAAAATCATAATCATGCCGCTTCGACAAAAGTTACATGTGGTTCCGATCCCACAAAGCCTTCCTCCGCTCCCGGACTACGACCGCATATCGCCCCGCTGCATCCGCATTAATGGAGCCAACCCCGGAAAATTCACTCTACAGGGGACCAACACATATCTTTTGGGAACTGGACATCAGAGAATCCTCGTTGACAGTGGTGACGGACAAGAGAAATGGGCACAAACACTCAAGACGGTGCTTGATCAAGAAGGCGCTGTTGTGAAGGACCTTTTAATTACACATTGGCATCACGATCATTGCGGCGGAAATCATGATGTCAGAAAACTTTGTCCTGATGTGAAAGTTTGGCGGTGTGCTCCGGGTTCTGGGGAGAAGTATATTCCAGACGGTCATGTTTTCAAGGTACCTGGTGCGACTCTTAAAGCATACCAGACTCCAGGTCATGCGTGTGACCATGTTGTGTTTCTGGTAGAGGAAGATGACGCTCTTATAACCGGGGACAACGTGCTGGGTCATGGTACGTCATATTTTGAGAACCTGACTCAGTATATGGAATCACTTAAACGTATGCGCACTTTATTCAAAGGCCGGGCCTACCCAGGACATGGTGAAATAGCCCAGGACGGACCTGGATTGATTGACAAGTATCTGCTGCACCGAAAGCAAAGAGAAGATGAGATTGTCCGACGTCTTAAGAATGGAACAAGGGAATTTTGGACGGAGCGGGAAATGGTACAGGATATCTATATCGGGATCACACCAGAACTCTCTAGGCCGGCGATGCAGAATGTACGACATATTCTACTCAAATTGGCTCATGAGGATAAGGTTTCAATGACAGTAGCGCCAGGTGGTGACATATGGAAGTGGAAATCATGACAGAGTTGAAGGAAATAGTTACTCCCATAGGCGTATCCACCTATGCATGTGTTGTCAGACTGTGTTTAGTACTTTTCAATTTTCATTGGTTTGTTGATTCATGATGACTACATTTGAGGCCACTTTTTGTAACATTGCAAAAGTAACAGAGTGGAGATGTTTTCTATGTGTAGCTTAGAATGTAAGCGATCTATGACGTCATAGTGAGCAAATCATTCTGTAGTGTTGACAGAAACCGCATTGGAATTCCTACAAAAAACCCGAAAGCGAAAGAACAAAGTAAAATTAGCTCTGGCGGTGGTTAGCATCGGTATTGCCGCCTTAGCCGAAACCTTTTATTTCCGAGGAAAACCATTCATTGTACGCGTATATCGGATCATGGCCCATGGCCGCCGATTTTTTCTGGTGGTTGGAAGTGGAGACAAACTTTCGGTGGACCACTCTCGACTCCATTATTTGCCGTGCGATGGAGGGTTGTATTTCAGAGTGCAGAATTACTAAAAAGTTGGGTGTATTTTTAAGCAGAATTCAAAGGATTCCAAGTTGACAGTCTCTGGGTGTAAGCCCGGGACTCGGCATCTAACGTGCGTGCTTGGGCTTGGTATAGAATCTGATAGAAATGGTATATGCACTTGGTGACTCTGGAGAGTCTCTTGTGATGCATGTGTTCTATGCATGTAATGTTGTTTGAATCCCACATTTGCACTGTAGCTAGCAATTAGCCATAGCTCGATCGACCACATGATCCTCTCAAGCCAAGTTGCCAAGTAGAACGCCAAGATACGAGTCATGTAATTGATAATCAACATTACACTGTGGAAAGACTTTGATTTCAAGGCATCAATCTTCTCAAAGAATCTTCACGGTAACCTGACATCAATATTATTTTCGTGCTTATATCCGAAAGTTGCATTGAAAAGACCCTTGAGCTTACCGATCTCCGCCCCAAGTCCATGTGATTTCCAGCGGAAACTAACAATGGTGCGTGTTCCGCTCCGCCAATGTCGGAATTTGTGTCTATCTCCGGAACAGATTCTGACCCCATAAAACATTCACCGGTATTCAATGACACATCTCTTGGAAGCCTACTACCCGTAATATTGACGAGTCAACTACACACGGTCTCCAATATCCAACAATGGTTCGGCCGTAACCATTTCCTGCAGCACAAATCGTACGAATCTATACTGGCCTCAAGTTTAACCCCACCTCACAAAAAGCAAGTTCACCAAACAATTGCCGAAGAAGCAAACGGCCTTCGGACAACAAGACGGACAAAGGAACTTCGGTGCGGGGAAGTGATACTAAAGTGCAAACAGAGACCAGCTGCATAATGTAGGGTGTTCCTTTAGACAACTTGACAGTTTCAGCAGAGGCCTAGAAAGTCCTCTTTTGGCAAGGTGGTACCCAAGCATACCGGCAAACACATGCGGAAAAAAGCCCATGTACAAGAATACAATGACATTACTGGTTCATAGCTGCAACTGACTTGTACAGGAAACAAGATGGGGATGACAAGCACAGTGTCCAATCACACCTCGCAATGTGAGCAGCGACGACGTCCCATGACTCGAAATATCTATGGGGATCGGCTGGTAAGTTGACTTGCCGGAGTTATGTAGTAGACCGAACTCAAACCGAAGGGCTTCTAGTATTGAATAGAACCCGTTTAGTCCCGATCGAGTGTTACTTGAGTCTACGTAGCAGTCCCCGAATCCATATAAATTAAACTATTTAGACCACCGACCCCTCACACTAGTCCCGTAATCGACAACATTCTTGATCTCCAGAACAAAGTCGGCATTTACGTTGATCACCGTGGATGAACACTATAATCAACAGTTCGCGCTTAACTGCCTTTCCCGTGTACAAACTATAACCGTGAGTTCCTTGGCAAAATACTGGCAAGACGAGTCGACGTTGAAAATCCGAAACACATGTCGGAGCTGCGACGACTAAAGAAGCCTCATAATTGCGCAAACCCACGCCATATGTGAGATATTCTAAGCGCATCTAACGCTCTGAAAACAGATACCGCTGCACCTCTCAGACGCATTTTCAACTTCAATTTAACTTTGTTTGAGCTTGGTCATCGTCTTTAATTGTGCTTAGCATGCTCTAGACCTGTCCATCTTCATTATATCGCGCCAGAATTTGAAGCATCTATATGCGTATACTTTCGAATTCGCGTTTATAGAGGTCCTGTCTAACTCCCGGACCCATTGGCGCCCTGCGGCTATTTCACTTTGTAAACCCGGATCTATTACCTCCTGATTGAGTCCAGCCAAAAAACGAAACCGCCAAGGATAAAGTCGGCGCATTTCAGAAGACATAGCTCGTAGTCTTGGTATCGCGAGCTCTGGGAAATCACCGTCTTGACTTAGACGGACTTACATATATATCAAGAAACTACCTCTTTCGACGCTTACTCTAATTGTTCCATTTTTCATAAACCTCCATCCGTTTTGACGTGGAATTGCCGAATTCTATAAATCCTTCATTTGAAACTGGATCCATCGAAATTTCACGTCTTTTGAGTTAACGTTTTTTCATTCGATTGATACTGGCTATCTCTCTGACTCTAAACATTCATATTCATCGAACAACAACACGCCGAGATTCCCCCATTACTTCGGTCGTCGAACCACTTCACCAAATCGCCTTCTCTTCATTGGTGTGTTATATCCAGGACAGGCCTGTTGCTCGTCTAACTTTCATTGACGCTTGAGCCTTTGATACCCCAGTCTCTTGTTCCCTGCCGGTGTATCCACTTTGCGCTGGAAACAAGACTTCTCCGGAAGTATTAGCAATCTCCAGTTTATGGCCTTGTGCATTGGCCTGGAGTGCCATTACATCACTTGGGCCAGGTGCGGAAAACCTCACACATGTGTACGCATATATATTGACCCTGCACGTCCCGGGCTCCTGTCATTCTTGCTCTCCGTCTTTTCCTGTTTGGTAGATCGGCTGGTCTCTTCTCTTGACAAATCGACATTCACATCGCTGTGCGATCTTTCCAATTCCCCAAAATGTCTTTTATTCTCAGAAAAGCTACTCCAGCTGTGCTGGGCTTTGCCATACTGGCGTTGGCTCATGGTGACGAAGAAGCGGCTGCTATGGCCGGTATGGACATGGCGATGCCCACCGCCGCGCCTGTCATGGAGCATTCCGCCGTAAATGTCACCATTTCAGATGTGCCGAACTCATATTGGAACCATTCAGAGCATAGCGGCGCCCTCTTTGCTCATATCATTATAATGTCGTTGGCATGGTTCATTGTGCTTCCCGTTGGTGAGTTTTTCCGCAACTTGTGGCCTGTCAGTCACTTAGACGTCAACTCGCATGCAATATACTAATGCGGTTTGCTTGTTATAGCTGTCATGTTTTCCCTCGCCAAATCCAGATACACCATCTTTTCCCAACTCATATTCGGCGCGCTTAATAGTTTGGGCGTTGTAATTGCCATTGGATATAATGCTAGCACTCCAGATCTTTACCCCAACAATGCCCACCACAAGTTGGGCTGGATCGTAACATTTGCAATTGGCGCGCAAATTTTCATTGGCTTGGTTGGCCAATTTGCCGGCACCTTTGGCAAGAAGCCTTCAGTCAACGACCAATACGAGCGTGTGGCTTTTATGCCCCCAGCCGAAAGCCATTCCGAACGTTTTCACCACCCGAACATGCACAGAAACTCCGATGAAACCATTGCCCACGCCTCCGCATCATCTTCGCACTCTAGAAGCAGCTCCGCATCTACCGTTGCCGACAACTCTCACTTCAAACTTCAAAATATCCAAAAGGAGCAATATGAGGAACCCGAGGAACCTGAGATTGTGCCTGCTAGCCCTGTGTTCATGCCCAGTAGGGACTCTCGTTGGGGCCGTATCTCTGACAAGATTGCCAGTGTTTTCTCTGCTCGTTGGTGGCGCATTTTTGCAGTGTACTACCAAGTCATTGACAGAGCTAGTCTGATTCTAGGCTTCGTTTGCGTTTGCACTGGTATTGTCACTTTGGGTCGTTTCTTCGAGGGATCTCATATTTTTTCTGGCTTGGCGCACTGGATTAAGGGTGGTATCTTCCTTTGGCTTGGTATCCTCACTCTGGGCCGTTGGTCTGGCAGTTTTGGCGACCTTGGCTGGGCGTGGAACATCCGCCCCAAGTCTAAAACCCAGACCTGGAGACCCACTGCCGAGTTCACTGAGAGCTTCTTCATTTTTCTTTACGGTATTACTAATGTCTTCATGGAGCACCTTGGCAGTAAGGATGGCACCTGGAGTCACCAAGATTTGGAACATCTCTCAATTACCATTCTCTTCATTGGTGGTGGCGTCTGTGGTATGCTCATTGAGTCTGATATGATGAGACAATTACTCAACACCACTGTGGATGAGGCTCAGGAGACCCCGTCAAACTTTTCTACTGACGAGGAGCGTGGTGAAATCCAAGAGCCCGTCCAATACTGGTTCTCGATGAACCCAATTCCAGCTCTTGTGATTCTTCTGCTTGGTATCATGATGAGTTCTCATCAGCAACACAGCGCCATTTCCACCATGATCCACAAACAATGGGGTGATCTTCTCAGCGGTGCTTCCTTCTGCCGGTTCCTTACCTACATCATCATGTGGCTTCGTCCTCCGACCTCTATCTATCCTTCGCGTCCTCCTACCGAACTGCTTACTTCGTTCGGCTTGATCGCTGGTGGCATTATCTTCATGGCTAGTGCTTCTAACACTGTAGATGCAATTATTCGTGCTGAGCTCGATGCTATGTTCCTTTACACTGTCACTATGGGCTTTGTTGGTCTATTCATGGCTTGGATCTTGATGGTTCTGGCTTTGAAGGGTTGGGCGGTCCGCAAAGAAAAGGCACGTCGCGGTTAAGTGGCTGGTGTGGATTACAAACAAATGTTTGTGTACTTTTTAATTATACCGTTTTCATGGTTGTTTGGTTAGACCTCAACCTTCTTTATTTTTGATACCCCTAATATACTTTTACCTTTTAACTTTTGGCCTACTTTTGTTCTGTCTAGTGTTTTCAGGATCCCAGACCTATTAACCCTGAAATACCACCCTAAACCCTTGAAATTTATCATCTTCACAAATCTGCGAAACCACATTCTTACACAAAGTTCATCACCCAAAAACATCCCAACCAACCAACCAACCCCATCATCCACAAATTCCCATCAAAATGTCCAAAAACGAAGAATTCACCGCCTACTACCTCCAGCGCGCAACGCAGGAGCTCGCCGAAGACCTGGACAAGGTGCGTTCGGCCGACGACTTCAAAATCGATGCTATCCCACTACTCGTCCATGCCATCCAACAGGGCGCAGCGACTTTCACGCCGAGTGAGCAGGACCGGGTTGCCGCGGCAGTGGAGGGGGAGAAGAGTGATGAGGAGGAATAGATTTGGGAGGGCTGCTTTTTTGGTGGGGGGTGTGGGATTTGTTTGGTTTTGGTGTTTGTTGATAGATGGCATGTATCATGTCGTTGACATATTTGGCATGTTTTCATGATACCCATGGATATTACACAATGTTAAGTTATATTTACGCTACGTGCAATTGTTTCGGTTTGAAGTACCTTGTAACAACAAGTCACCTTATTATCCCCCGATATGCAGCCAAACGTGACAATCCATCATGACTCCAAACTCCTTGTAAAAACAACCCAAGTCATACGACATAATGCTTTCTGGTATCCAAACTCTACCGAAGATCCAGGCTTCCTCGGCTTGACTCGAAACTAGGCCGTACAGAGGCACTTGAACTCCGTCTCCGACGAGCTCTTTGCTCATTCGGATCGGCGGGATTCAAACCTGTCGTCTTGGCAAATAAGTTGAGAATATCACTGAGTGATATCACGCCAGATAACTTCCCGGTTTGACCAAAGCCTGGCACTACACTTGGGGTGGAAGTGAGTGATGGGCCCGTCAAAGCGGGTGGAGATGGTAGAGGCCCTGAAAGCCCCGGGGACGGTGGCTCTTGGGCATGAGATTCGGTAGCCATAGAATCTACTACCCACATGCGATGCGAATGTGTTGCTACCAATTTCGCAATGGTGTGGGATAGTGTGGCATTGGAGCTTACATAAAAGACTGGGAACGAGTCTCTACCTTGATCTACACCTCTCTCGTTGAGAATGACTGAAATAAAACTCAGACATGTCGACTCCAAAAGGTGGGCATTAGCAATGCTAGTCAGGTGTTTGACATCGACAGTGGAGATATTTCCCACGACCCTTTGATTAGCGTCAATGACGGCCACGCTGTTGAGGCCCTCGTTGTACATCAATAGTAAAGCCTCAGAAAGGGGGCGATCTTGGCTGAATAACGTGTTAGAAAATATTCCACATGGATTCTAGTCCTATACACTTACCTAACACCAATCACAGTCTTGCTGGCAATCCTAAGATCCTGAATGGAGATCGTGTAAGTGTCATCAATGACAGGGAAGTTAACGCCCTCATGCCAGAAAAACTCCACAATGCGAAGTTGGTCCAAAAGGCCCGTCACATTCCCGTTGGCATCGGTGACTATCAGACGATGCACACCACTGCCAAAGATTTCAATAGCCTTGTTCAACTTTTCTGTTCCTGAAATTGAAATCAAGGATTCTTTGTGGCACACAGGCTGAATATCACGAATCGTCAAAGGCTGCCCAGCACGGGCCTTCGCCGCCAGGTCTTTAAACACTGCAGCACTCTCGTCGTCTGGCTTCGCAATCCCAACAACAACTAACAAATAAGCGTTGAGATCGTTGAAATCAAATGTAGACACCGCGATGTTATCATGGGGACTTTCTCTAACCAGAACTGCGTTGACTGGCGAGGTTTTGAGTAATTCCTACATATTCGACGTGTTAACCTAGGTTGTTGTCCATCGTCTAATAAACTAACAGTGGGTAAAGCGCCATCAACTTACACGAGTGGCGTCCTCCACAGTGGTATCCATTGTCACCCATTTAACTTCAGAACTAAGAGAAAGCTCCCCAATTGCAACATCATTCCAATTGCGACTGGCAAAATCGGGATTCAACTGACGATTCCGCTGAGTACTTTTGCTCTGGTTAATGAGATCTTGGAGAGCTGCCTGCGTCAAAGAAGGATGTCTAGCAGATCTTGGGGTTGGCGGGTGGCTACGCAAGCCATCTACCTTGGATTGGCGATGAGTCGAGACATTAAGAGTAGGCGGCGATTGAATTGGGTTTCCCGAAGACGTGGAGACGTTGCTACGTAGACTGTTGGCTGAGGCCCGATGAGTCGGACTAGTTGGAGCTGCGGTGACGGTAATGCCTTGAACAGACTGTGCACTCTCGGCACTTGAGCTGTTCGGTGTCGACATGATTAGGGAATCTAGTGCAAGATGTTGTTGTATAGGACAATGGGTTTGACGCTGGTTTAGGTGCAGGTGATGTGATCAGTGATGAAGGTAGTGAATATAGGAATATATTGAACAACGGACTGTTACAACGGAGAAATCGGGAGCCTGGTCTGATGAGAGAAAAAAACAGTGTACCACACCATATATTCCGGGTGCATACTGTCTTGGGTGACTTATTATGCGCGTGATTACGACACTAGATACTGTCTAACTTGTAGCTCTTTACCCTGTAGTCTGTGATTTACTAGCCCTAAAGCAGTCTATACTTGGGGATTGGAGAAGGGGCTTTCATCAAATATATGCAGCTCCGTTAAGGTGCATGCAGCCCCTGGAAAACGCCATACATATGTCTTGCTGGCAACATTCCAAAACGGTTCTCCGTGGAATCACGGTGGAATTTCATTCCAAGTCAACCCACCACCAATTGTCTGTTAAATAGCATAGATACATGCCTGGAATGTCCAAGCTGGTTACAACCCTACCAGAAACATACTTACCCTAATACTGTGACAGCAACATGTGTGCAAAGTCCGCCGTACTGTGGTGGATAGGGGTCCCGGTCCCATGATGTCAACTGTCCGCGTCCGTTCAGGAGCCCCACCAAACATTTGACAGGGGATAAATACAGTGCCTTAAAGTGTTGGCTAGATAAGGGAATATGATTGGTTAGGAAGACGGCACAGAACCCTATTCACGGTGGAACACAGACCGCTTTGGTTGACTACCCCGCCATGATGACGATGTTCATTTTTTGAATAGTGGGAACAGGGAGACGAGTCAGTGAATTCGGCGGTGACGGACAACCCTGTGATAAAATATTTCTTTCAACGCTTTGGTTCACGGTTTGTTTGTGTTTATATGTGTATGTTTACATAGTATTTGAAAACCATGATGAAGTGGCAAATGGCTGTTTTTTTAGCGTAGTATATCAGGGTTTCGGTGGAGCGGAAGAGAGGTAGGCCATTCACATTGCAGTAGTCTATAACACAACAGGCAATTGGTGGTGACTACTTTATCGTTATATAGTACAAATTCCAGAGATCCGACCCCAAGACATGCGGATGGCTGGTATTTGTGACCGGGGAGTCTGCGCCATCTTATCTGTCATCTGAACCGTAACAAAAATGTAGCGATGTAAGGACGTGATTTGGATAAATTTCTGTCAGGGGCACTTGTCAGAATTGGCGGCCAGTAGGAACGACAAGAGAACTCTAGCGACAATTGCCACCATTCAGAGCATGTTACATAGGTTTCTACCATTAGATAGACCAAATAGGGTTACTTGGAGCCAAAAAGTGAAATTGCTTGCTTCTGTGTTGCTCTTCGACCTGACCAAAACAGCCAGGAAAAAAAAACCCTGAAATGGATTTTAACCCCACTCTTTAAATTTAATTCTAGCCTTGCCTGCACTCGATTTCACTTCTCCTCCCGCTCTTGTTGTTCAAGCCAACTCTTCTTAAAGAAAAAAAAAAACCAAAAAACATATACCCTCACTCAGTGTGCGGGATCGTCTTGTTTTCAAAGGGTGCTTCTATCTCGATATCCTTTGCCATCTTTCTTTGAGCCCGGTGCAACCAGACTCAACTTCCGCGCCTCCGAAATCTTTCTTTGTTCTGAAGAAAGAGGTGTGAAATCGGCTTCGACCTTTTGCTGGTTATCGCTGTTGTTCTCGAGATAACCTCGTGAAATATTTCGCTGGTGTATAAATCTCTACAGATTTCATCATACACCCATTTCCCACTTGAATCGCCAATAACAGCCCGTCATGTCTATTCTTTCCGCCGAGGTTGCTACCGAGCTCAGCCAGCTTCTGCAGGCTCTGCAGTCGCCTGACAACACTACCCGCACCCAGGCCGAGGAGCACCTTCAAAAGAACTGGACCTCTACCCGCCCAGACATTCTGTTGATGGGCCTTGCTGAGCAGATTCAGCTGTCCCAAGAAGTCTCGGTATGTATAGGACCTTTTTTGCCCCACCCACCATTGTCTGTTCACATGCTAATTTTTGACTCGACCAGACCCGTTCGTTCGGCGCCGTTATCTTCCGTCGTATCTCTCAAAAGACCGGCAAGAATGCCGCTGGTGAAACTATGGATCTTTTCCTTTCTCTTCCCGAAGAGCAGGGTGCCGTTATCCGTGCTAAGCTCCTCGACACCTTGGCTACCGAGACCCAGCGTCCCGTGCGCAACAAGATCAGTGACGCCGTGGCCGAGATTGCCCGCCAATACACCGACAATGGTATGTTTATTTTTATGCGGCGGTCATATCTACAGAATAAGACTAACCATTGTGGTCATTGTTAGATGGTTCTTGGCCTGAGCTTTTGAACGGTCTGTTCCAGCTTTCTCTGTCTCCCGAGGCCGAGAAGCGTGAGACCTCGTTCCGTGTTTTCGCTGCCACCCCCGCTATCATTGAAAAGCAGCACGAGGAGGCCATTGCTGGTGTATTCAGCAAGGGTTTCAAGGATGATGCCGTCAGTGTAAGTATACGATACTGCCATGAGTGTATTTTGTTTTTGCCCTAACCGGTTGCCTTTTTAAACTAATAGGTTCGTCTTGCTGCTGCTGACGCCTTTGCTTCGTTCTTCTCTGGCCTTGGTCGCAAGGCACAGGCTAAGTTCTTCGGCCTTCTCCCCGATCTTCTGAGCATTCTCCCACCCATCAAGGAGGGTGGCGATGCCGAGGATCTCTCCCGGGCTTTGCTCTCGCTTATTGAGCTTGCTGAGCGCTCCCCTAAGATGTTCAAGCCTCTTTTCCACCAGCTTGTTGTTTTCTGCATTGGTGTTGTTAGCGAGAAGGACCTGGACAGCAACTGCCGCCAAAACGCCCTCGAACTCCTTGCCACTTTCGCTGATTACGCGCCATCGATGTGCCGCAAGGACGAGTCTTACACCAACGACATGATCACCCAGTGCTTGAGTCTTATGACTGATCTCGATGAGGATGACGAGGACTGCAGTGAGTGGTTGGAGAGCGAGGATCTCGACCAGGATGAGAGCGACCAGAACCACGTTGCTGGTGAGCAGACCATGGACCGTTTGGCCAACAAGCTTGGTGGCTCTACCATCCTTGCTCCTACTTTCAACTGGCTTCCCCGTATGATGACTTCCACCTCTTGGAAGGACCGTCATGCTGCCCTCATGGCTCTCTCCGCCATTTCTGAGGGTTGCCGTGATCTCATGATTGGTGAGCTCAACCAGGTTCTGGATCTTGTTATTCCTGCCCTGTCTGACCCCCACCCCCGTGTGCGCTGGGCCGGCTGCAATGCTCTTGGTCAGATGAGCACCGATTTTGCTCCCAAGATGCAAGCCGACTACTACGATCGTGTGCTCACGGCTATCATCCCTGTCCTTGACTCTCCCGAGCCCCGCGTCAAGTCTCATGCCGCCGCCGCTCTGGTAAACTTCTGCGAGGAGGCCGATAAGGAGGTCTTGGAAAACTACCTGGACGGTCTTCTGTCCCGCTTGTTCAACCTCCTCAGCGACAAGCGCTACGTTCAGGAACAGGCCCTTTCTACCATCGCCACCATTGCCGATGCTGCTGAGGCTACCTTTGCCAAGTACTACGATTCGCTGATGCCCGTTCTCGTGAACGTTCTTCAGGGCGACAACGAGAAGGAGCTCCGTCTTCTGCGCGCCAAGGCCATGGAGTGCGCTACTCTCATTGCCCTTGCCGTGGGTAAGGAGCGCCTCGGTGCTGACGCCACCACCCTGGTCAACATTCTCAGCAACATCCAGAAGGGTATTGAGGATGATGATGACCCGCAGGAGCAGTACCTCATGCACTGCTGGGGACGGATGTGCCGTGTTCTTGGCACTGACTTCCTTTCCTTCCTTCCCACCGTCATCCCTCCTCTTTTGGAGCTTGCCAGCGCCAAGGCCGACATCACTCTGGTTGAGGATGAGGAGCACATTGAGCAGATGCAGAACGAAGAGGGCTGGGAGCTGGTCCCTGTTAAGGGTAAGATGATTGGTATCCGTACCAGCATCATGGAGGACAAGCGCATGGCCATCGACCTGCTTGTTGTCTACGCCCAGGTTCTCGAGGAGAACTTTGCCCAGTTCGTCCCTGAAATCATGGACAAGATTGCCCTTCCAGGTCTCGCTTTCTTCTTCCACGACCCTGTCCGCTTCGTCTCTTCTAAGCTGGTACCCGCTCTTCTGAACTGCTACAAGAAGGCGTACGGTCCTACTTCCAGCGAGCTCGCTGGCCTTTGGACTGGTACTTTGGAGAAGCTTCTGGACGTTCTCACTGCTGAGCCTGCCGTTGACACGCTCGCTGAGATGTACCAGGGCTTTTACGAGTCTGTTGAGGTCGTGGGTGCCAACTGCATGACCACTGCGCACATGGAGAAGTTCATTGAGAGTGCTACTTCAGCCCTCGATGACTACCGGGACCGCATCAAGCAGCGTGCGGACGAAAAGGAGGACGGCACTGGCGACCTTGACGAGGACGATTCCGACGAGCTTCTTATGGCTATTGAGGATGACCAGACCCTCCTTTCTGACATGAACAAGGCTTTCCACGCCATCTTCAAGAATCACGGAGCCGCCTTCCTGCCCGCCTGGGAGCGTCTCATGGCCCTGTACACTGCCTTCCTCGTTTCTGAGGACCCCACCCAACGCCAATGGGCTCTGTGCATCTTTGATGATGTTCTTGAGTACTGCGGTGAGCAGAGCATCCGCTATGCTAGCGTTCTGTCCCAGCCCCTCCTGGCTGGTTGCACTGATGAGTCGCCGGCTATTCGCCAGGCTGCCGCCTACGGTATTGGTGTCATTGCCCAGCGCTGCGGCCGTAACTGGGATCAATTCCTTACTACTACTATCCCCGCTCTCCTGGCTATTACCACTGTCAAGGATGCTCGTGACGAGGATAACGTGTATGCTACTGAGAACGCCTGCGCTGCTATTGCCAAGATTCTCCACTTTGCCCCCACCACTGTCGGTGATGCCTCGGCTGTCGCTGAACAATGGATTCAGACTCTGCCTGTCGTCAACGATGACGAAGCTGCTCCCTATGTGTACTCCTTCTTGGCTGAACTGATGGACAAGTAAGTTAATTTCTGTGTTTGAGTTAGGCGTGGTTTTGCCTAAGTAGCAGCCCGTGTAACGTAATGTTTTTGCACCTCCTGTGTAACTGTATGACTAATATGATGAATCTTTGTAGGAGCCACTCCAGTGTCACCTCTCGCCCCAGTGAGGTCTTCGTTTGGGTCGCGCAGGCTCTTGAGACTAACATGCTTCAGGGCCAGACTCTGGCTCGTGTTGTCGCGTCGACCAAGAACCTGTGCACTGCTGCTGGTCTGAACCCCGCTCCTCTGATGGGTCAGTTCAGTGCCGAGGCGCAGGCCCGCATCATGGCTCACTTCAGCTAAATATTGCTGTGGAGAGACTGATATAGATGTCTGTATCATGTTGTGAAGCAAAAAAAAGGATGACAAACACCGTTGGGGGAAAAATAATGTGGTGGTGTTTGGGACGTTAAAAGGCACAGGCAACGAATGACTGAATGATTATCGCTTTTTGGTTTGCATGATAGAAAGCGAAAGGACTGGAGTGGACTGGGACTTGGAGGATCTCTTTTCTGTTGTTTTCTTTGTTTTCTTGGATTAATAGTTGTGTCGTTTCTGTTTGGCACGGTGGACATATGTCGGGATTGGGTTGGGTGCGCTTGTTTGATGGGAGTTTTTGAAGATGTCTTTGGTTTCCTATTTTCTTTTCAATACCATTGTTTTTTGAGTTTGCCTTATGTTAACGACCAATACTAACATTGCCTTGATGTGTGATGGGTGAACGACCTTTGACAGTTTAAATTTATGGTGCATAGTTAATTCAAAAGCATAGCTTGCTTTATGCTGTCCATGCTTGCACAACAGCAGCTGTGTGAAAGACACACAGAACTAAGCTCGTTCCGCTGTTCAGATTGGGATCTTGGTTTCGTCAGGATATAAAGAGAAGGATGTATCGGTAATGCTATGCATATCAGGTGGGTCATTATATGGTTAACTGTCGGGCAAGATGGCGACACTAAGTATTCAGGGTAGTGGTTCGGTGTGTCCCAGTGTCCTAGTGTCGAGGCTAACTTTTACATAGCTAGGCAGTTTGTGATTTCTGGTCTTCCATGTTTGGTTTGCAAGGCCATCTCGGTGATCATGCATTCCTATTTCTGGTTCCTGTTCCATAGCCGGTCACCACAATGCCCGCTTATCGGGTGACTGCACCTTTTCCTTTTGGACAAGTATGCAATGCGACTAGTTGGAGAGTCTTTCAAGTGGCGGCGGGCGAGATGCAGGTAATTCTCGGCCCATGTGGAGAAAGAAGATCCATAGCACGGCTGTTGCTTGGAACTGCTTTGGAGGATGTCTGGATGATACTGGTATTTCCCCATATGACTTGGCATCGTCATATCGTCCGTGTTATGCCGGATCTTGGAAAGTACATGGCGAGTGTTGACTCCTATGATTCTCAGGTGGTTAGACGAATGCGAGGGGGGTGGTTTAGACGCGAGAAGGTGGGCTGTTGATTGGAGGAGGGAGAGAGAGGCCTGCAGTGGCGAAGAGACCGTATATTTCCGCGCGTCACACGACTGTGATGGAAGGCGGGCAGACCATGCAGATTGTCCAATTCTCACGGACAAACATGCTCGTGATTGCTGGGTCGCTCGCTAGTCATTGGCGATGATGACTGTGGGTTTTGATGGTTCCGGTGAGTGCTACAGAACGTGGAGTTGAGTCCTATTTTTCAGGCCCGCATGGGAAAAACATCAGGCCGCTAGTTCCACTTCTACTCTAGCCTATTTGCCTTTGTCCAACGCTGCGGATACACAAGACGGCATCGAACTGGTTGGGCCTCTACGTGGGAGATTTCAATGCCATGTGCCGAGGCGCTGGTGGCTATGGCGCGGGGCTTACGCTGCAGTATCCATTTACGGGTGTCGGTGGTGTATACACGCGCACTAGGTGGGGGAGTAGATTTCCTCGTGCACTTTTGCGTAGTGGTGTCTGCAAACATATGCGGGTAGCCGCGAGGCCACGGGGGTTGGGCATGGATGGAACTAAAGTAAGCAGTGAATATAGATAGTGTGAGAAGATGAAGGGTTACGTGGTGCATGTGGTGTGGCAAGTGACTGGTTGGATGCCAGTGATTGCGTACAGCTGGGTAGGTTTTTAGCACTGGATTCAACCTGCACCAGTCGATGCGATGACATGCCGCTGCCCATTCATGGATGTCTATACACTACCTGTGCAGTAATCTCCACAGCGGCTAAGGGCATTACTCCCTTTTCCCGTTGTGTTAGTATGAGGCTGGTCATTGGGCTCTCATATCAAGTACATGATACAGTTAGCTAGTACAGCGGGGCTACTACGTTTTCCGATACATGCTTTGGTCATCCCGGGACGCTCTCGTTCGGTCCAGAATTGAATGTGATCTGCTGGTATCTAAACTTTTCAACCGATTACATGGTTGCCTTGTGGTCATCGACGGCTATCATGTCATACCTTTCGGCTGCCTGGATTGTGACATTTGACTAGGCCGACTCAATGCCTGGTGGTACTGGTGAACTTTGGGTATACCATATCCACAATGATTAATGCTTGTACTGTGCATAACGGTAGTCTTCGACATGTATCTGTACACGATCTATCATCTTTCAAGTAGAGATTTCCGTGTCCGGGATACAGAGTTCCACTAGGACACATACTGGGTATTCAAAGCTAAAGTACTTCCATCGTATATCCAGGATGTCGTGACAAGCACTACATTCGAGAGCCCAGCCACCCGTATAATCTACAATGTCCAATCTTGCTTATTGCCACATTCTTGGATCCAGGTGGCACCGTACCCGCTCTGTAGCTTTCCGTGAAGTCAAGGGTAGGCTTGCCCTGTGGGGGCCTCGATGTGCCGTCTTGTTGCTTGATCAACGGCTTTCAATGGGATCTATCACTTAACCGGGTGATCTAAGATGTCATCAGGTATACTTTAGCGTCTCCAACATCGAATATGCATGCATATATATATGTCTCCGTTGTCCGTTTGTAGTTGGATACCGATGTTTGTAGCCCCAGTATGTGTGCATGTCAGCATCAGTTTGACGTCAGTCACCCGCTTATGAAAGTCTTTTCGTCTAGGGGTGTCGCCTGTTAATACAGGTAATACAATAAGAATGGGCCTTTGCACATATAGATACTGTGTAATAGAAATACCATAGTGTCGGCCGGTATGTTGGAAAACGGTCCGGCATCATGCTCGGCCTATATGTGACATGATCTCAAATGCGCAATCCTGCCGTTCTTAGCAGGGCCTCCACTGACTATTCACCAAGGGAGCCCTCTTTTATGGCTTCTGTGCTGTGGTCTCACATTCAGTGGCTCTCGGAATCCACATCCTACTTCTCGGTTGCTTGAAACAAATGAACCGGCCCACTCTGCAATCATTGTGTAACATTATATACCTCTGACGAGCATGCCATTAGCTTACTCTTGGCTGCTTATTCTAGGTTTTTGTTGAGCATAAAGGGAGTATGGCTAGTCGTTTGATGCACCACCTATAGTTTACTTATCATAGGCTCTAGTTGGCCGACCCCCAAGATGTTGGTATACACCAGTGGGTCTATGCATAAACACACATGATAACACCAAGCACTCTTTTTTCTGTATACCCACATGCACAGCTATTTGCTTACTATTGATTCGAGGACTGCGGATTCAAATGTTCATATAGTTGAGACGACTCCTAGCTATATCGTAGTGACCGAGTGTAGTTCCACATTAATAGAGGGCGTACACTGTTCGTTAGTCCCTGCCACTTCGCAATCATTCTCTTTCTTTCGATGTTCAAAGGTGCCTTCCTGGCGTGTTTGTTGCATATTCTCGTTGTTGTCTGTTTCGGGATACTACATATGCGGAACCGCTACGGCTACTACCCCTCTAGCGGAATCCAAAAGCCCTGGCCTTATTGCATCTAGCTATTCGAGTCTGGTATATCTATCTGCTGGTTCACNCCCCCCCTGCGCTTCTTACCGACATACATGTATGTCCTCGTCTGCTTGCCGAGTTCCATTCTGACTTGGCCGCCTTTTTCTCGTTTCATCTTTCCCCTTTCAATCTCGTTCTTGCGTTCGTGGTAGGGGCCACTTCGCCTGTCAGTTGACTGGTTCCCGGAAATATATCCTCCTTCTAGTGACCCTCTCCTGTTCTGTTCTTGTCTTGTGGTCGCCGTAACACCGTGACACGGGTTACTTCCATCGAGACCCCGGGGCCTTCGTTGGCTCGAAAGTAGAAGAAGGATCCCGGCTCGAGAGAGAGAAAGAGGAAGAGAAAGAGAAAACCAGCACAGCTGCCTTGACCAGTTTCTGCCTTCTAGTCCTTTTCAAGAATCTGTCATTTGCCTAGGCCTTCGTTTTATCATCTGTTAGTTGACCCCTCTGCCTATTCTCTGAAACTATCGACTTTCAATAGCCTCAACGATTTGGTCCCCTATCGAGCTCTTCTGTGCATCCATACATCGCCAAGTTCGGGGCCTCTTTTTGTCTTCATATTGGCCTGGGTGTTCACTCGGGCACCTGAAAGTCTGGCGCTGCCATCTTGTGTCGGCTTTATGCGAGCCCGTCATTATTGCAGCATCGCCAACAATTCTCACATAGTGCCAGTGTCTGCCATGCGATAACCAACTTTATGTCGACGCGCAAATCAATGGCCCAGTTGTGCCGCTTCATGCTCAACTGACGGAACCCAAAATACGCATTCATCCTGTCACGGCGGCATCTTTGTTTTGTTTCTTTTGATTTTTCATGTTTTGTTTTGTTTGTTTTTCACATCGTTGGCTATTTTGATTGCATTTCCAATTTCATGTTTCGTTTGGTGGAATACTTTGCTGTTCATTGTAAGTAAGCTTGTCTTCTTAGTCCTGGACTTCAACACACGATTTGCTAACACACAGTCTGCATTACGCAACGTCTAGTCTTCTATATACCTCATTTTTGTTTGTTATACCTTCATTGTTACCATGCGTCCTTTGATGCCCCCACACTTTTCCGGTCCCAGCACTTTTATCGGTGGCGCCAATTCCGCCAATTCTGGCTTTCGGTCCGGACCGACATCCCCATCCGTATATCTAGAAAACTCGTTTGATATTCTAGAGTCTGATGTCTCTGAGACTCAACCTGAGTCCTTGGGTGAAATAATTCATCGAAGGCAGAATCGTTTAGACGCCGAGTACACCACAGGGCCACCAGAAAATAGTTGGAACTCACGCCCTACGTCTGCTGTTTGGGATTCCGTATTGCCCCCCCAACAGTCATGCACGGAGGTAGACATTCCATTGGCAAGCACACCACAGTCTTCTGCGTTTATGACGCCTTCGTCACTATCTGATACACGATTACTCAAGATTCCTTCTTCAATCTTACCACCTGCTGGTGTCTTAGGGCCACGCTCCCGTTGGCCTCATCGTCAATCTTGGTCGGTACCGAATGCTGCCACTCTTCCACCATTTCACCATAGCCGGTCAAATTCTCTTCCCCAGTTACAGCAGCAAAATTACTTGGCGTACAATCGAGCATTGAACCCTCGTCTTCATTCCACGTATCATCCAAATCCGGTTTACCCTGTCCACAATGGATTCTTTATGCCCCAGCAACACTGGCAACCTCCTAACTTTAGCTCTGCTACAGGGCTTCGGTCACGACACTTCTGTTCACTGAATCAGAGTTCATCAGGTGTAATGCCAATTCCTGGTTCAGTCACTCACACTCTTGGGACTTCGCTTGATATACGGTCTTTACTAAGGAGCATTCTCACGAGGCCGAATCCTAAATATGATGTCGGGGCTGTAGACATCAACTGTGCCTTGACAATTTGTGACGGGTCGGCTTATGACCACCCTATAGTCTTTGCATCAGACGCACTATATCACATGACTGGATATGGTGAGAGTGATTTGCTGGGGAAAAACTGTCGTCTTTTCCAAGACCCGGCTGGCGGTGTTCAGGCTTCTCGGTGTTCTGAAAGTAGATCTCATGAATATCGCAATAAAGAGTCTGATACTAAATCTGCTGTGCCACTTGATATCAAGATATCTGATATAAAAGGTCAGCTAGTCGATACCCGGACTATAGCCTCTATTCGCCATGCATTGGAGCGGGGAGAGGAAACTCGACATGTCTTAATCAACTATCGTAAAGGCGGGGTTCCTTTTTTGAACGCACTTACGATTATTCCACTAGAATACAAAGACAAGAAGTATTTTGTTGGGTTTATGCTCGATCTTGTAGAGAGCCCAGATTCTGTTACTGTTAGCACGCATAGCTCTCACGCCGGTGATATTTTGGTCGACTACAAACACGCCAGTCAAAACATGGATGGTCGTAGCTGGTCGGGGAAACCGAACGAGAACCTTTCATTGATCTTTGATAATATCAAAATGCCGACGGAAGATCAAACCCGAAAACAAGAGTTCTATCCTGGAACTATACATCCATTACCTCATCCAGACAGTTTAATGCACCCAGCTCCATCTGAAATAAGAAGTAATTCTCGGAAAGAACCAAAAACGGAGATTCCAAACGACAGGCCTGCCACTGGTGCTAGACAAAGACAGATGAACGATAGTTCTTCGTCAAAGGCAGCACTCGAATCTTATTTGGAAATGAACTGTAAATCTTACTCCGGACCTCCACAGAGTAATGTTTCATCTGGCCCGGCATCCATCCCGAATATCAAACTTCACTCGGCGTACAGACCGCCCGACAGCTCAACTGTCCCGTCGATTCCGGAAAATGAGTCGAATTCGACGGTGCTATACAATCAACATTTCAGACATAGACCTCCTGTTGGATCTGATCGCATGATTTCGTTTTTGGATTCGTTGACCGATATAGTATTGATATTGAATCCACGAGGTGTTTTACAGTATGCATCACCTGCATCCTGCAAGCGATCACTGGAATACCACCATAGTGATATTGTTGGCAATCACATTTCTACTATTTGTCACCCCAGCGACATCGTGTATGTGACTCGGTCATTGTTAGCTTTGGATAGTCGTGTCAAGGCTCGTAATGGCATTGGAGTGCAGTCGGTTTCGTCGGGTGCACAAGGAGATCTACAGTCAGCACTTGTTTTAGACGATCCGAGATCTGGTCCTACAGAAAATAATGCGACATTTGGGCCATGTGACAACAGTATTTTTTCTTCAGCTCGGAATCATCAGGGATCCAAGGCACTTAGACCTGAGCAGCGAACTACGGATGAAACCAGCATGGTGTTTCGGACACGGAAAAAGCATGGTGGGTGGGTTTGGATCGAATGCCGATGCACTATGTTCTCTTATTCTGGACTTCAAGCCTGTTGGGTACTGTTGGTTGGACGAGAGCGAAGGCCGCCACCGTGGATATCGAGGTTTTTTCCCAAGCATTCTCAATTCGTGAAAGAACACAGTCAATCTCCCGGTATCGATCACTCTAACAAGGCGTCGCCGTACAAACCTTTGCCTGTATCCAAAAGTGGCAAACAATGGAGAAGATCTAGCCTGATGGGTTCCTGCCATAGCACAAGAAAAACACTCACCCGTAACGAAGGAGTACATTCCATTAATATGGGTGTTGGCCAGGGGAGTGAAGTCGCCAATTGGAATCCCACGGACGATACGGGTTCCCCATATTCCCAACATTTCAGTCCCGGAGATGGAGTGTGGATGAAGGTATCGATATCAGGGATTCTCTTGTATGTCTCATCTAACTCAACTTCGGTGCTCGGCAAGTCTCCTGCTACACTGGTGGGACAAGGTATCCAAGTTTTACGGCCTAATGGAGATGGTGGTGAGATGGGTCATGAACACAATGGAGCCAGTTCGACTAGTTGTTACGATTCATATGACGCTTCCACGGGCGATAGTCTTGAACTTTGTCTCAAAAAGGTTGCAGCGTCTGGGAAGTCTGCACGATGTCTTCATGTTTTGTCTTGCGCGATCGATAACACACGAAACAGCGGCACTGCCGGCCGGGATGAATTGCCCAGAATTTGTTTTGAAACCTTAGCCTTTCCGGGGAACGATCGCAAGGACAGGCCATCGTCTTATCTAATTACCTATTCGAGAGCCCACGATTGCCGGGGGGATGATATGTGTGGAACTCCAACGTCGACACCTCCTCAAGTTGGTGTCCCACGTCTTTGCTGTACAGATAACGTCACTGAGTGGACAGGTGATATCAAGGGCGGTGGCAGTGACGAGGATGTGTTACAATGTCAGTTGAATATTGTCAAGCGTGAACATGATGAGCGCAGTCCCTTGATAGATATCTATGATTTCCAGGATACTGTTGGGGCACAGCACGTTCAGTGTGCTTCTCGGAAATCTATGCAGGACAATTCCAGCCTCAAACGGAAGTTTCAAGACACCGATGGCCGACAATCTTCTAAACGCGCTCGGGTTACAGAAGATTGTCGACATGGACAAGGAGATTACCCATCCGAGAGTGGGAAGCCACGAACTATTGGCTATCCAGATTCATTTGCCACTGCGGATAATGACTCTCCGATGTTTGATGTTTCGGCATCACAAACATGTGACAGGCTGGTAACTTCAAACAATGTCGTTGACGACCAATCCACTTCCCCTATAGAGGATTCTATGGTCGTTGATCAATGTATGCCTGACTTAGAGCCTTCTGCTGCATTCCACTGGAAAAGTAAATTGGAAATGCTAGTCAAGGAAAACGCCCGTCTTCGAGCCCAAGCCAACCAATTATGGGGCTCGGCATTTTTCCATGGGGACGTCAAGGATAAACGGCGGGCATCTTTGAGTGCCAGTACATTTTTGGATACGAACGGAAGCTCTCTGCAGCCAACCTCGGAGTTGCCCGAGGGCACACCGTCGTTAATGCAAACAGCCATGACGCAGACATGGGCAGGCTCGGACGACATTTCTGGGCTGAATCCAGCCACCACTATGATGACGTGCATTCCATCTCTACTTTCTCACTCGTCCGCAATACAGCAGGTTCCAGGTCCACATTCACATATATCTTCAGTTCCACCGGGGGGTCTCACTAACCCGTCTATCGAACTAACTCGGCCTCCGGTTCCAAGTTTTGTGAGAACAACTGATTCAAATGTGAGCTCAGTGGGTGGCTTAATGGCTTTGTCTAAGTCTGAGTCGTCATTAGGACAAGCTTGTCAGGGTAACAAGGGAGTTATTCACGATAACTCTCGTTATGGAATTGATGTGGAATCTCCGTTTTCGGGTCATGGTGAGGATTTTGGAAACCAAGACTCAAGATTGGTTCACACAACAAACGGGCCTCATGATGGTACTTTTGAACATGCTGGTCGTTCATCGGGTTTTGCTAACCTAAAAACAGAGGACCAGGATAGTCAACAGTGCTCTGTATTGGCAGCTGTCCTTCAAAGTCACAGTCAACAGCCAGGCTTCGGGGCTAATGTACCTGTGGATAACATATTTGACGCCAGAGTTACACATGTTCAAGATGACTTCGGCGGTCCGAGAAGGGTGTCAATGATAGCACCGGCATTTCAGATGCCACCACCAATGAGTCCGATAGCCATGCAAAGTTCTCGTGGACCAGATATGGTTGGGTCTGGGTTTAACACATTATCAAATGCTGTATCACCCGCACGTGGTATGGTTATCAGTAACGATAATGACAATATCGGACCAGATGCAGAGATCCGAGAGCTAGGTCTACCAGAGCAACACTACCAAGCGAATCAGTATCAAGCACATGCGGTATACCAAGGCGTCAGGGCACATAAAGATGGCCAAAGTATATCAAGCGGGCAACAATTTCCGCCACAACGGACGGTGAACCATACGCCACTCAATGGGCTTTATCCTAGCCAATCATTTTTCAGTGACTTAGCTTCAGCTCAACAACAGATATCACAGGTGCCAGTGGCGGGCGCCGTGGCTGACAGTTCTGGAGGGTTTCCCGTGTCGACGTACCCTTTTTGTTCACCGTCTAATGCAGCTGCAGTGGACAGTGTCTTGGGGTCAACCTCGCCACCGCAAGTAGTCACGACATGCTCTAGTATAATGTGCGAAGATAGGATGTCGGTCATGGTGGCTAATAGCGGTTTGGGCGATGATGGTTGTTTTGATGGAGGGTTGTTGGACTCTATTTCGGTGCCTCATGGAAATAGTAATACAGGTGAGGTGATTGACTGTATTCCGGAGGTTTATGGGTTTTAGTTTTGAGTTGATTGCTTAGTTCAATCATGTCACAAGACTGCAGTGGCCCGTCGAGTCTCGTGGGGGTTTGTAGAAGTGCGGTATCGGGATAGTGTGTGGTTTTTGTCTATTTTGGTCTCGAGTTTTGGTTGTTTGTCTGTTTGTCTGTTTGTGTCTTTGTGATATGTTGCCGGGAGTATATCCAGATTTAGAATGGTTACATAGCTTTCCCATGGTTGTTGGGGAATACGATATATCAGTAAGGCATACATATGTTGTACGTTGATAGGATCTGTAACGTTCTAAGAAGATGATGTGTGGTGTATAATTCATTTTGTTCGTTGATTTGTTGTTCGGTCCAAATACTAAGGTAAATATTCTGGAAAAGTTTCTTCCTTCTAGTTCTTTCCTTTGAGATTGAAGATTCGTGTTTGTGTGACGCCGTATATAAGAGAAACACAAGGTATGAAAAAGAAAAAGATCACATTACTAACAATTTAGTTTCCTAAATGCAAGGTCCTTTTGAAGGGACAAAAGGCGGTTTTAGGTATGTGTTCTGTGATGAATCTACGCATGTATGTATCTGATTCTCATCATAATGCTGTGTCATGTCCATGATCCCGTCGTTGCGAGTAATGCGGGGCGACGAGTTCAAAGTCTACTCCTCCATTTCCAACCTTACTATTGGATGCGGATAAGAGACTTTATCTTTTCTTTTTGTATTTCTGTCCTGATTAGGCTTGTAAGAACTCCAATTGTAGTGTTGTGTCTGTGTAACGATTTCTTTTTTTTTTTTTCTTTTTTGAATCCATGTTTCGTATATCTCTTTTGGGAAACTACGTGGACTCGGAGGATAGTGGGTGGGAATGGAGGAACCTGCATTTGGTGTTACACTGGTAGGGTTGGGACCCTATGGGATGTATGTTTTTTTATAAATATCTTGGAAGGACACGAGGTGGATGATGGAAGAAGGAAATATAGTTTTTGGTTTGTGTTCAGTGGATGTGTGTACATATGTAAGTATGTTACTTTTCTAGAGGTTGAAAGATAGCGTAACAAGTACCAGGGCCAACGAATATAGACAATCTCAGCCACAAGGTTGGTACGTAGGCATGCATTTCTTCTTGTTCCTCCACGAATTAGACTGCGTGAATTTTCAGGGTATCTGAGGTCCTCTTGTCCTGTGACAAAGGTCTGGACCAAGACAATACCAAAAGAGCCGTAGGATGGCTCTGTATCTAACACTAAAGCCAACAACCAACGGGCCGAGGCTTCTCGATCCTCAAGGGATGGTTTTTTTGTGAGGGGGCGGTCTACATACACTCTGGATACGCACCAATGACGCAAACTAGAACAAGGCAAACAGGCTGAGTTCGTGGAGGTTTTGGCCCGTTGCGTGGCGGCTTACTATGCTTTCCTTTTGGGGGGCTTCAAGAAATTAGGGATGTGGGGTGTTTTAAGTCGTACATGTACAGAGCTGCATACCTATACGACAAGGCCAACCGAGGCGGACAACATGACGCATACATGTACGATTATGACGGTGACGACGGCAGAGAAAGCGGGGAGCAAGTCACGATGGTCCGTGTATTTTATCAAAAGAGGCTCTTGCGGCGGCGGACACGGGACGGGACGGAGGGGATGGGTTTTTTTCACGGCCCGTGGTGTTATTCCTGGGGTTTCCGTGGCGGGGGTTTTGTGGGGATGGGTCGGAGGACATTGCGTAGTCCGTGGGGCGGCGATGGTTAGTATGCTTGCGTAACAAACATGAGAGGGTCACGGTGACTATACAGTTTTTTTTGTATGTGTATGTATGGAAAAGGTGGGTTGTGATGAGTTGAAGGTGTGGCGGGGCGAAAGGAATCATTTATGGGAATTGTAGGACGGGGTTTGACGTGTCTTGTAGGATAGAGAGATATCTATGACCGAATCGAAAGATGATAGTCCGTTTGTTACACCCCGGTTAAACAGATAGCCACCCTAATACAACCCTAACAGTATAAGGTAGGTAAGTGCCTTTGCGGCTAATTTGCCCACCCATCCACATGGTTTATGGATAGGACACAATGAAGAGATGTCTTACATTGGAGTAAAGAAGCCGAGTGATTCTTCCGTGGTGTTATCCCATATACTAAAGAAGATCCCAAAGACCTTCTACCCGCGAGCTGTCCGACTATAGTTGCTATGTATACAACCAAAAAACAATCTCCAAAACCTGTTCTTTCCAAATTCACCGCATAACCTGGGGGGGGCATTACTTCTCTTGCCGGACCTCACGCAAACCCATTCATCACCCACGACATCCCCCCCAAAAACCACCTCCCAAGCCACACAAAACCCACCATCAAAAGAAGCCACAACAAAAAAAACAAACAACAACCAAAAAAGCAAATCACTACACCGCGATTTCTTCCCAAGCGACCAAGTTTCCCAATTAGGTCACCTTCTCTTTTGGGTATTTCCCAATTAGGTCATCTACCACCTATTAGAAGCTCCTACCTATTTAGGAAACTTGTTTTTTATTTATTTTCTTCTTCTTCTGGGAGAGGGAAGTGGAGACGGTGGCTAAGGTAGAAACTAACATCGATTTGGTGGGCTGTAAAGGAAAAGGAAGAAAAAAAACTCACGATGAAGAGACTAGAGGGTTGTTTTAGTAGGTAGGCGAGGGGGAAGTTTGGTGGCTAACTGATCCTGCGGGGTGAAAGCTTCCAACCAGTGTCTTTGGATTTGAAGGGGTTTTGTAGACAGAAGGAGATTAATGGGCGCCATGTCGAAAATGGGCTTGTGAGGTATCTGGATAGACGGTGTTTTGGTGGATGTAACATGTTCAAGAAAACTTTACTTCACCAGTCCTTTAGATTATGATAGTGATGTTTTAAATCATCCCAGAAAAAGCACCTCAACTGTATCTTCCTTGGCCGGATAATCCGTCCCTGAACTACCAGACTTTGAAGCTTCTTCACATGTCCATACAAAACCACAAGTTCCTCGGTATCCCCGCTGTCGTTCTATAGTATAGTCCCTTTGTATGATGTGGGCCGCTTACCACGCCAAACAGAAGAAATCCTCAAGAAAAAGAGGGGCTACACCTCCCGATGACCGAGTCGACACGGGATCTACTACCGAGACCTATGTACACAAAAGAAGTAGAAACACCCACACCACCAGTATAAATGAAAGCCACCCACACAAACAACTTGAAGAAACGAGGCACGGCCATGTTTCAGTTGAACCGTCACCACTTCAACCTAACGATGTTGTTTCCCAAGGACCGCGACCAACACGCTGATCGTAAGGAAACTTATTCGTCTAACTAGGAATTAGCCTTATACATTCACAAGTGAAATCGGCGTACGCCATCTAAACAACCTGTTAGATCGTACACTGGCAAGGCTTTTCCTGGTTCCGGCAGGCCGATTATCACCTTTTTTGGCTTTGCTAATGGACAAAGCGTAGATAGCGGTTTAAAGGTCACAGCGCTCACTGGTATGATATGACGACGACGTTTAGATGATTGTGGTATTCACTTGATGATACTACGTTATGTAGGGTAACGAGTCACTTTTTGAAAACCAATTCATCACATGTGAAGTTTGTATGCATTTAACCCTGGGTATCCATAGGGTTACTAAAAGATTCGGTGGTACTGGTCCACTGGTGTGCATTTAGGACAAGCGAACCCGCATATTATGAAGCAATCTACTTTTAGAAACCAGCAGTTAAAAGATACACGTACAAATTGGTCTATCAGCCGTGAGCATGTTTCCCGACGATCATCAAAACAAACATGACAAGTTGAACATTGGCAACAGTGAGTAAGGGCCGTGAGTTTCCCCCCCCCACCCCCTCCTTCTCTCTTAAAAAAGTAACAAGATCAGCAACGTCTGTGGGAGATGACGACGATTCTGGCGGAGTCTATCTTGCCCGCTTTATATGTACATGTACATACTCAAGTTGTCAGGGTCCCTTTTTCTTATTAACTAGATTGGCGGTTCTGGACAACCACCCACCCACCCCCCGTTGTCGGATGATCTACAGAGGCTCATGATTGGTTACTAGGTAGCAAACATACAAGGTTTCCAAGGCAGGTTGTCATTGGACCGCTTCAACCCCTTGGGATGGATAACGAAAATCGAGAAATGAGTCTAGAAATGGCCGGGAATTGACCACATTGGAGATATTGGTGACGTTGACTGTGAGGGTACTTCCTGATAGAATTCTCCGTGTAGATTGTTTTTGCCGGTTTTCTCACCCTTACGCGGCCATCCAGTTGTTGCGATATCTCTATTTGTACATACATACAGTCCGACCACGACCATTTCCAGTTGACGGCCCAGAACCAAGTAGAATATATCCTTTCCTTTCCTTTCCCCTTTCCCCGTCCGAGGAGACCCGGGGTTCTCTATCTGTCGTGCAACAATCAAGGCCCACGTCTCTCCCAATAGCCACCAGATAAAGTCGCCGCACATTGTCCGGAGGGACATATCTGTATCTACCCGTTAAAGTACAGCCATACGACAAATCGCCAGAACCAATATACCAAGTCTATTGTTGAGAAATCCCGCGTAGAGGAATCCATGAACTGTCGCCGTGTAGACTGCCGGGCCGCGATGAGCGGTGATGGGAAAAAGGGACGGAGCCACGTTTTGTAACGTGCCCTTTCTTGTGGCGCGGGTCTCAGGGACTTCAAGGAAAACTAGCATCTACCTGGGTGATATTGAAGCCCTCCTCCGTGTATTTTCATCCGTGGCAGGTGGCGTTTCTACGCTGAAGCTATATCATCTACCCTAGTCTAGTATGTCGACTTGGTTTTTCATCTTCATGTTCACCTGCAGTTGAAATGGATCATCAACCATGGTGACATGGTCCTGACGAGCTGATAAGCCATTGCTGGAAGTTCCAGGCGGAATACCAGGTCTCCAGATATGGCTATCCCTACAATACCTCATGCATCCCATTATACTTTCTGCGTCACCACCACCGTCGGCCTGTCCTGGTCCTGTATATGTATGCATGCGTATATGCACATCTATATCCGTCTTGATAATGTCCTTCATTTCAGGCTGGGTGGCTTGTCCGTAAACACCACATCCAGAAAGAAAATCGCGGATAAGCTATTCTTCCCTGTCTCAGTGGCGTCACAGGCCCCCCCACCCCCATTCTCAATATTTCCGCGGCCCCAGCCTGGCCTGGTCCGATTTCAAGGGTTCTTCTGTTCTTTGGAACTGGCAATCCTCATGTCGTGACGGAGCCTCAATTCTTGTTGTGATAGATGCGTCACCATCCTTGATGAATCGTCGTCTAGGCCTTATCTTGTTCTCTCAACACGGCAGGTTCACATACATGCATTTTCTTGTGTCCTACACACCTTGTCTTGTGGTTGTTGGTAAGAACTTCTTTATCCTGGTTTGGTTATCATGCTTATCCCATGGTATTCTTGTTCAAGACGTTAATAAATCAGAGGTGAGACGTCGTGTTCATGGTGTGAGTTACCTTGCATATGGAATTACAGAAACTTGCCCATCTTCCCGCCACCCGCGAGTCAAGAGGCCAAGTCATCACAAGTATATCACTGGCAGATACATACAATCCGTCGATACAAAACTCCCAAGAAACCTGACAGACTCCTCCAAGGGGTGGTTGGGCAGGTTATCTAGGGAAAAGAGAGATGACACAAACAAAAAGAGACAAGAAACAGATAGATCCACCATGTCCGTCAACACCATGTGTAACACCTCCAAAGAGGGAGAACAGTAACCACCTAGTCTCGGGACTGATAAGTATTCTAGCGATAGAAGCCAACAAGTTCGCCTTCTAGAGTGGTGTAGTGTAGTGGATGGAGTCTCAAGGGAATAGCCGCATCAGTCACCGAGTACGTATGTCGTTGGCTACTTAAACATCGGGCAACATTAAGTTTAACCAAGCTCCCGTTACAGGCGAAGATTGTTTAATCGACCAGACAAACAAACAAACAACACCACTGAGAAATTAATTTACCCAGAACCCCCACACATTCTATTGTAGTAGTCTTCACCATGTAATTTCATCCAGGACAATGGTCTGGTCTGGTCTTGTCTAATCTGGTCTGATCCATCTCACATCCGTCGTCTCCCTACTTCTTTAGGCAACGGAACTGCCCCATCCCATAACAAACATCTCAATAAACAAGGTAGTATCCTCAAAATCAAACACAGTTGTACGCCCCCTTTAGCCACAAGAACTTGCCTATTCAAGTATTCAAATTTTGTCTGTTTGTACATACATCACGGTGATGAACATGTTAAGAAAGGTTACTCATTGAGGTAACTACCACATTGGGCAAAGATATATTAAGTCGATGTCTATGTATATAGCCAAGTTGCTACATGTTTAAATATACTTGCGCCACTTCACTTAACGATGACGCCTGGTAATGATAATCGTTTTCGATGTTGGATGTGCTGACCATGTATATATATGTACGACACAGGGTTATAGATATGAGTTTGTTGTTGTTCTTGGTAACTGGAGGCGGACTGACGCCAACGTGGACATCCAAAATCTTTGATATCGAAGTCATTAGGTCTGTGTGCTTATTAGAGAGAAATACACACATGTACACACATACGTAGATACCACCACGCTGGCAAATCTCCACATATCGTCGGCCCGCTTCAAAAACAACCCACTCCACCCCCTTGAGCCTCATCCGCCAGAACAAAGACGGTGGAAATTCTCTTTACGAGTCACACACGCCCGTTTCTTGGCGTTTCGCCCCACCTCAAAAGTGACATCGTATCCCTAGACCAGTCTGACGAAACAAAAAGGGACAGAACCTACGGTCAAGTATCGCCGGACACGACGGATGGATATAGGGAGTCCTGGTGAAACGGGTATCGGGATAGATTTGTCAAGCGAGTGGGGATTCCCATGGCGGGCTGTAGTCGGTCGGCCGGTCGGAGGGTTGTCCTTGTCGCGGTGATAACCGCCATATACTGGCGTTGAAATTCCTGTATGCCACCCCTTTTGATCACCCCATGTAAGTGATCGACTCGATTGCGCACATGCATGTTCATGACAGCTGAATCAGCGAAAATCTTACACTGACGACCGACCGAGGATAGTCGATTTTCATGAAGCTTTGAATCCACACATTCAGGGATTCCTCAACTTTGCGAAAACCTCCGAAAAGAAAAAAAGTCAGGCAAGATACTGAGAAAAACACGAGGTTGAAATCCTTTGGATAGGTGCATGCCCCGCTGGTTTTTTTTCTTTTCTGAAAACTATGAGGCTGTTATTGCTTTTTTTAGTGTGGTAAGTGGGCTTTGTTTCACTTTGGCGGTGCTGCTTCTTTTTAACTAGTGGGATATCCACAATGAAGGACTTTCATGAACACGATTCATCGTATACACATGCTGTCTATTTCTGGGTTCCAACGGGATTACCAATTGCATGCCATATAGGAGACCACTTATTTTTCACATGCAGAATAGGATTGAGGATTTCTATATGCCGGTGTTTAATACGTGGGCTAAATATATGTCTATCTACACATCTAGATATAAAATGAGGGTTACTTCCTTAGGGTCTACTTCAGACTAGCGAAAGGCTCGTTGGTCTTCATATGGTCAACCCAGGTAGTCAACTTTCCCTTGGCAATCGCAATGGAAGGTTCCAAGGCATCACCAGCGTAGTACCCAAAGTCAGCAAGCAGACGCATAGTCTCGTACAGTTCCTGGGGCGGCAGTCCTTCTTCCGCCATCATCTTAAGATACTCCTCCTTCGAAACCTCAATGAACTCTGCACCCACCCCCGCCTCAGGATACTCCTCCCGGAACTGCTTCACAATCTCCTCCACGTTGATATACCCCGTCGCCCCGAGGACTTCCCGACCAACCATCTCCTCACCGCGCTCAAGGATCCCCGCGATGAATTTCCCCGTGTCGGCAGCCGCGTCGAACAACGGGATCGGCGTGCCAATAGGGATAGGAAGCGGGAGAGTCCACCGGCCAGGACGGTAGACGTTGTTGAACATGGACATGGCCTTGCTGAGGTTGGACATGTACCAGCCGGCAAGGAAGAAGGTGGCGGGGATTCCGACTTGTTTGATGTAGCGGGCTACAGCGGCTTTGGAGTTGAAATGGTGGAGGGCGTTGAGGGAGTTATTGGTGACTGTGTTTGTTAGTTGAGTGTCTTGGAAGGTGGAAGGGGTGTACATACGCTTATACATGTCCCGCTGACTCGACCAAATGAGATGCTTTACACCAACCTCCACCGCCGCATCTACAATATCCTTCCCAACACGAGTCTCCTTCTCCTCATCCAGCATCGACGGGTCCCAATAGTTCGTAACAGCAAAGACCGTATGCGAGCCCTTCAAGGCCTCCACAACCGACTTCTTATCATGTACATTCGCCTAAATCCGTTAGTTTTCCTAATCCCCACTTCAGATACAATACATACCGCAACAACTTCGACACCACGAGCCGCAAGACGTCTCCCCGCTTCCCGGGTAGGATCCCGGGTAATTCCCCGGATTTTCCAAGTACCCCGAAGAACGGGGTCCTTAAGGATAGAATTGATAACGGAGCCACCCTGCATACCGGTGGCGCCAAAAACGGTGATAACTTTAGAAGAAGACATGATTACTCAAGTAGAACTTATGAGACTTGCAAGACAACGATATCCTCCATCCCAATCTCCCCGTCCATCAACCTTTTTTATATTCATTCCCCGGCGGTACTCCTCTCCTCCGCCGTCTCCCGTGATCGTCTGGATACATCACCACCGGCGAAGTTCCGCCATCAATGACGTATTGAAATGGCGCTTCTCCGCCGCTGATTATCCCCATCTGACAAACCGGATTCACAAGCATGTATTCCCCAATTCCGCATCTTGCCACCGATGTCTCACTATAGAATATAGTTCCGCGAACTCCGACTTCCATCACCTTTCCAAATCGAGGTACTTTCAAGTCAACTACATTAGTCATTTTCAATAGGAATATACCATCCAAAATCAACTGCCCAGCACCGCCAAGATCCAAAATGTCGTCTAAAGCAAGTTCATCACCAAACGTTATAAATCATTTGTCAGATTTCTCCACGTCATCCACTCCACCATACACCATGACATAACAACTCGGTTAAGCATGCGTGTCCGCCCGACATCTCAGTATTTCACATGTCAAAAAAGTCAACCACTTTATTCGTCCGTCCGTCCGGTCACTTATACCGCCCGAGTACTTACCAAACCCCAAATCCGCCCTGAATATAGCAGCTCCTACAAATTAAAGTAATCGTTCTTCCTTTGTCGCATACATACAATGATACGTGCCACACGGGAAGGAATCACAAAATGCAGTTCGTCTGACAAACCTCTGTACCACAAAAATCTCACAATTCACACATCACAAGAAACAATTCAAATCAAAATAATTAGGTGAAAATAATGATATAAAAACAAGTAGTTAAAACCCAGGTGACCCGCAGCGGCGAGCAGCAATAATAAAACAAAAACCAATTACCTCTAAGTAGCAAAGAAAATACCTATCAAAATAGTAAAACCCAAAGACAAACGTGGAACAAGTTATAGGAAACAATTCAAACAAGAAAACACACAAAAAGACATGGCGATTCATCAACTCATCCTCTCCGGAGGTCCCTTGTGCCCATGTAATTTGCACAGGCCCAGAGAGGTGTGTATCAACTGCGAAAGAGTTTATACACTTTGTCAACAACCCCATCCAAAAAAAAACAAAAGTTTGGACAGTAAACAGCTGTTGCGACGGAAAACACACACCGGCCCGCCCTTCTCCAATTTTCTAAATGGCAAAATTCGTCATCTACCGAAACCAGCATGATGCAAAACGAAAATCAAAAAGCAAAAAACGCTCTCCGTTTAGAAGTAGAAGAAAGAAAGGACAAAGATGAGAATAGTGAAGGCAGTCGTGAAGGTGTACTCGAACTCGAACCACGCAGCCTGGCCACCAAAGGCAATCTTCTTGCTACTAGGGGTAGGGTGGGCGACACCAGTCTTCGGGTCACGGTCCAGAAGCTCCTCACGAGGAGGCATCGAAGGAGGGTCAATAGCATACGCAATGGGAGTCCAGAGCGAGTTGCAAGTGAACAGGAAGGTGACAGGAGGCCAGAAGACGTGGGTAAGAAGGCACTTGAGCTCGTTCTTGGTACCCTTCTCAGTGTTGAAGCAGTGGTAAGTCGAAAGAGTGGCACTGATTAAGGTGAAGTACACAAAAGTAAGGTGGAAGATAGCCATGTAGTTGAACAGGATAGCCCAAAGACGGTAAAAGATGTTCTTGCGGGTAGCACGGTCACGCTCGTTAAGCGCAGAGCCCAGGGAACCAGTAGGCTTGAAAGCCTGGGTCTGGCCACCCAACCAGGTGGGAAGAACAAACGAGCGAATGATGCACAGAGCAATGTAAGGAGCCATCCACAACTGGTAACGCGAACCACGCTGACCAGTGTGGTAACCAGCAGGAGCAAACATGGCGAACTCGCAGAGACGGTTGGAGATAACAGAGGCGAAAGCACCGCGCATCAGCCATCTAAGCTGCTCATCCGTGGCGTAGGCGACAAGAGGCTTCTGCATGCACAGAATGATAGGAACGGCGAAGATAGACATGGTCAGAACAATGGTGTACAGAGACAGCATGGCGTACAGGAAACCAGAGAAACGCTGAGCAAAGGTCATCTGCTTAACAGCAGGACCCCACAGGCAGAAGTTGAGCTTGAAAGAAGTGTCAACAGTACCAATGGCCCAACGAGTACGCTGCTTCAAGTGACCACCAAAGTCTTCGGGAACGGTACCGTACTGGAGAGGCTCGTGAATGAAGGCAGTCTTCCAGCCCTTACCCAGCATCATGGTAGAAGTAGCAACATCCTCAGCAAGAGAGCCAAGGGGGAAGTTGCCAATGTCATCAAGAGCAGTACGGCGGACAATGTAACCGGAACCAGTGCACCAGGCGACGTTCATGGCATCCTTGACAGGCTCAATAACGTGAACAAAGAAGTCAAGAGACTGGGCCAGGGGATCAGAAGGAGGAGTGTTGTAGAACAGCTGGGGAGGGCAGGCAAGAGCCATCTTAGGGTCCTGAATCAAGTGAGGAAGAATAGCACGTAACCAGCAAGGCTCGGGAATCATGTCAGCGTCAAGAGCAGCCATGTACTCAGCACGACCACCAGGCAGCTTGTTCATCTCCTCAAGACCGTAGTTCAGGTTACCGGCCTTGAAGTGATGGGGCTGGCCAGGAATCTTGGTACGAGCCATGTAGTACAGGTTGGGGTAAGTCAGAGCAAGAGCCTCGGCACCAGCACGAAGAGAATCGGCCTTGGCATCATCGAGGATGACAACACGGAAGCGGTCACGGGGGTAGTCCTGTTCGCAAGCGGCACGGACAGTGTCAAGAACGACGTCATCGTCTTCACCGCAGCAAGTAATGAAGCAGTCAACACGAGGGACGACATCACCCTCGAGACGGAGCTGAGGCCGGTTACGCTTCTTGTAAGACCACATAGTCCAGATGTTGTGAGAAATCGAGGGAATGGCAACGCAGCACTCAATGGCGACGAAGACCCAGGCCTGGGCATAGATAATGTGGCGGACCTTTTGCGCCTCAAGAACACAGTAAATACGGTAGGCAAGGTAGGCGAGGTATGTCAAAATGGCGAACACGATCAAGATAGGAGTGAAGCGGAAAATGAAGCGACGGAAACCCTTGTTGATCTCGTGATCGTCACGCTCAGCCAAACGAGTAATGGTATAGTTACCAATCCAATCGTCTGAGGTGCGGCTCTCGATACCGTCTTGCTTGGGAAGAAGACCGGCGAGGGAAACTTGACTAGGAGGTTGCTGTAATTTTGTTAATGTCGGATTCGGTAAAGCCAGTGTGCTGGTTGAACTGACCATGGTGTTACCCCATTCGCCCTTTCCATTCATCAGAGGCTCACGGGGAGTAGCGCGACCACTGGCGAGGGTCGGGGTGCCGGGGCGCGAATGATACGGCGTATCCGCGGCAGACGACTGAACACTGTAGCGGAGCGTAGTGCTGGAACCGGGTGGGGCCCAAAGAGGCGTCCACGAAGGAGAAGCGTTGGGGTCGGCATTGGGATGGGCGCCGACCTGGCCGTAAGGGCTCATAGGCCCATCACTGTTACCAGTGGGAGAGGCAACGGCTTGAGGAGCCGAAGGACCGGTAGCGTGTTGAGGCTGAGGCTGGCCGTTGGCACCAAAGGGCCGAGAGTAGCCGGCGATGGGACGACCGTAGACCTGGTGCTCCTCATAGTAAGCCTGCTGGGGCTGTTGCTGCTGCTGGGCGCCGGGGTTGTGAAACTCGTCGATCTCATAAGCCTGCTGGCTATGGTCGTAGTTTTGGTGTTGGTCGTTGTTACCAACCATGGTGACGACCAAGTATGGATAGAAATTAAGAGTATATGTAATGCAAGGTAAAAATATGAGACTAGAAACGCTCGTAGCAAGTATAGATATGTCTCGTCTGAAGTGAAGGTTGAAGACGTAGACAGCGGCGGCTAATGCTCGATAGGAGTGTCGACTGGTCGACTAACGAATGAATGCTAATAGGGAACAGAATGCGTCGAGGTTGGTGAGTGCCGGATCAAGTCCAGATATAAACGAAAGTCGGTGGAGGTCCAAAGAGAAAAGAGGCTCTGGGACTAATCCACGAGGGTGTGGGCGAACGAACGATGTCGTGGAGACCAGGTACACCTTATAAGAGACGTGGGTGTATGATCAAGACACACACACACAAACACAGGAAGCAACGCAAGCGATGGTGACGAGCGGTTGACGGGATAGATATAGGTAAAGAGAGGTAAAAGAAAAGAAAGAACACCGGGTAGCGGAGAACCACTCAAGATATAAGAGATATTGATGAACCAAGATGGCTCTTTAGCGAACGTAAAAGTTTGAGGGCTGATGAAGATAAGAAAAGAGGAGGAGGGAGAAGCAGCGAGCTTATAGGAATAAGAAGGAAAAGGAAATTTCCTGCCGTGGTGATGGAAACGACGAAAGAGATATGGCCTCGGAAAGGAAAAAGCCATGACGGGGAGATAATAAACATCTTGGGGGGGGGCAGGCGCGGAAGACTGGAACTTGCCTGCTGAAAATTGTGAGGTTATTGTTCTAAGAGAGGTGCTAAAGCTTCTGTGTTCAGGGTAGATAGTGTAGAACCGCAGCCATGGAAGACGGCCACTACGACATTGACGAGGATAAATGGGCTATAAAATGGCGATAAAACATCGAAAAACTCGTGATAAATTCACACGAGACATTGATAAATCATTTTATATAATCGCTATATTATCGCTTTAATCGAGTCCCTCATCGATAAATTCATCTCAATTATCGTAACGTGCGTCTGACAAGGGTTCCAAAGAGCCCTGGCGCAAGCTGAGTTCCCAGTCCCGCTACAGAGCCCCACTAGCGGCCCTAGAAGGCCTACACAAGGTCCTATACAGGGTCTCCACTGTAAAAACATGTCGTATAACAGGCCCTGTACCCTTCTTTTAGAAGCACTGGTGCAGAGTTCAAGCCACGGGCTTGGAGCCACTGAATAGGGCGCTCCGACCGACCAGTCCAAGTGGTATACCCTGACCACGACCTATTTACAGGGCATCAGGACCCGGAATCACTGCATAGCGTTCAGTTGATTGTAGATCGCACCGCAGGGCCCCTCTCAGTGTATTTTTAGGCAGGTTCCACATGCCCACTCTCCGTCGCCAGCCACAGACAAGAGGGACCTCTGCTATTTTGTGACTGGCTTTATGGGCCTCTCGTTTTGCCACAATACTACCGAGGAAATGGCGGCTTTTAATCGTCGTCGGCACAGCTTTCTCTTTACCGCGTTTGCCGGCTACTCGGCGGCCTGGTTCCTTTGAATATTCGTGTTCCGGACGGGCTATGCTAACATATCCACGAGTCCTATTTAACCCGTAATACTCATCTATAGTCAGTAACCCTGGACTGCTGAACCCATAACGCCACCGATAGTAGCAACGATATCACCAAGGTCCCCCAAGTCCAGCTCCTGCATATCTGTAAATCCAACCTGTCCTACAGACTCATCCCGCTGAATCCCTTACTTCATTTCCAAACATCTCTCTCCAACCTCGCTATAATGTAAACAACCACAGCCATTCATAATCTAAACATGACTGACTGACGACTCAAAGCTTATCTCCTTCTTCTTCGATCATTGTTCCGCGGTAACTTAACCCTAAGACATTACCATGTCACGAATCAAACATTTCGGGATTCACTTCCACACAATTTGAGTCTCACTCTTCGGTAATGTACACAGTGAATATCTAGCCATTTCACCGATTTAGCCCCTAGCTATTGAATCCAGAATCTTTAGTTTGACGGTAGGCACGTCGGCTACCATCTGCAACCTGCTTCCTCACATCATAGACCTACAGGAATCACGTCGGTCGGCATGTTATCACGTTCGGAGTGTCTTACTCCGTGTCATTGTCCAGACATCCTTTTTTTCTCCAGGCCCAACTAAAACGCTAGCCGTCTGCCTCACGTCCTTCTTCCCGCACAACACGCTACGCCTATCCCTAGTTCCACGACGGAAATATTGTCTCTGATGAAATACTTTGAGTCGACTTTTTGTACTGGCCATATACCTCCTTGATGTCCATTCATGTGCTGGTTCGGCTGTGGCTTGCGATGTGGCCGCACAGTGAATCACGGCGTATGCGGAGCCCCAGGAAAGTCTTGGTGCCACGGCTTTCTGGTGTTTAATTGAGCGGTTTCCTTTGGTTATTTTGACTAGCCAAGCTTACAGATTCGGTCCGTAAATTGGGTTCTTGATACACATCGACGCCACACTAAACTCTCTTTTTTGTAGTGATTACGCCCCTGTCAAGCCAGCTTGGCTTTCAATCGTTTTCTTGGCCGGTCCTACCGAGTAGAAGACCGATTCCCCGTCTCCGGGCCGGGCGAGATCGTATTTTTTTCGGCATAGTCCTATGGCGGTATTATTCCACCAGGTACAATGTTTCAGTATATCTTGAATCTGTTGCTACTGGAGCCCCGAACTAACTATGTTCGGATGCTGTCCATTTCCAGTAGCTATCACCGACTCCTGATTTCTAGCTTGCAGACTCGACATCTTAGCTATAATGCGGTACATATCGGGAAACGGCGACGTTGTATCGGAACCCAAGGTTCCTTGGGCCTGACTAGATCTTTTTCGTCCGATGACAATCGCCACAGTCTAAAGCTAAGTCTAATCACGGTGCCTCTGAATATAGCTGCACAGTGATTGAATCAATATCCGAACAAAATACTTGCTCCGGGATTGATTCCGAGATTTTCGGTAGTTGTATTCAGAAAACTGATTACAAACGCGAAATGGGCTATTTAGGCCAAATTCTTGAGATTCTTAGAGTCAATGTTCTAGACTGGTCTTTGGAATACATTTCAACTAAAGAGTCTGATCTTTCTTTTAGTAAGCTTATGAGGAATTTGGTTACAGTCGGCCAAGACGACCAGCGTAAGAACTCAAACGACTAATATGGTAATTCAATAGCCAATCACTGAAGAACGCTAGGGTATCGTCAAAATGGGTTACCAATTCATAACCCTTAGCGAGTGTGGCTTGTAAACGTCGACAAATTGTAAAGTTATCAAACCATTGGAACTCATTCTTTCCCTTAAACAAACCTCGCTAGAACCAATACATTAATTCTTGAAAATGTAGCATAGCGCATGTACTTTCCCCAAGTTCATGCAACGGTAACGCCTAACCAATTCACAAAGTCTAAATGTCTTGAGAAACATTTTTATATTAACAATTTATGCTAGATTTCCTGGTCCTTTTCTCCCATAATTGCAGCTTACGGTTCATGCACTTGCCACGCTTGTTATTCTCTCGTCTTACAGAGAAGACATACGCGCGAATCACTTTCCAGCAAGTGATTCTGCATCCTTTTTTTCGTCTCATCACTCTATGCACGAATCAGATCTTGTCGTCAATCTGCCAGCAAAATGTGTCCTGGGCTCCCTCTGGCTTTTGAAACGGTAGAAAAACCGGCCCGTTGGAATGGTCGTCGCTAGGGCAGCTGGAATTCACTTATATGTATACATATCGCTTTTGAGGAGGAACTTACTGTTGAGGACTTCATCGTCTCAAGGTAGTTGGATGTTAAAAGGGCCATCCATGGTGTTGTGATACGTCTGGCGAGCCGCGTAGCCGATGTTGATCGTCGCCCCTTCTGATGGAATCTACATTCGTTGGATTGCTCGTTTGAGTTCACGATTCGTGGCCTTTCCTCAATTGATCATGAGCATTGCCGCAGCTTAAGAGTAGACCCGACCGTCTTTTACAGAACACCGCTACTCCCGACTAGCCGGAATGGATAGACCACTTTCCATACCGGCATCCTTTCGCATTACTCCGACAGCAATACATGTCCCGGCACCGAACAAAAATCTCGTATTAGCTAAGTCTAACTTGCCTCAAGAAGCATGTGTGAGGGGTGATCAATGACGCACTGTCCCCTCTCACACTGGCCCGCTGTTCTCTCTTTTCCAGGGTGTTTCTTTTTTTTTTTTCTTTGTACCATTTGAGCCAAGCAATTCGCTTGGTTGTTATCGCTGGGTAGATCACACAGATCACCCGGGTTCACACCTGCACTGTCGTGACATGGGACGACATTCATGCTTCATCGCTTCCCCTCCGTTGGTACGAGAATTTCAACATCAAGCGGACCAGGGAAAAAAGTCGCAGCGCAGGGTTGTTACCAGCAAGGCAAATCTGTATCATTTGGGTAGGCCTGTTTTCCTTGGCGAACCGGCTATATTGGCAGCATGATTGTTGGCGTAGAAAAGGTGAAGCAGATATTACCCCTCACGGAAAGGGAGTGAACAGCCCGCCACAACCACCGTTCACGATGTTCTATTTTGAGATGTAGAGGGAACATGTGCGCTTTTGTCGTGGGATAGTCCGGGTTAGGAGGCGGGGGATATGGTAAGGCGTAGTGCTGCTTAAACTCTGTAGGTTGTGCCGTCTCTGTTTAGATATTGCCTGACCATGTGCCGATCGGGTGGATGTCTTGAACACCGAGGTTAAGATGTAGACGACACGAAAGATTCCCAAAAGAGTTCACAATGGTAACCTAGACTATTGTCTCTCTACGTGGCTTTGTATTGTCAGTGGCAAGTGATGTGAGCTAAATTTTCTGATTGACGGAATCATCCTATGTCACAGTTGTTCCTTTTGCGACGTTGACGTCAGTTTAGGTTGTATCGTTACTATATATACCAACCTCGTGGCAAAAAGGAATCGCGAATGCAGCTCTGCATGTACATGACATCATGTAGGAATCCAAGGAAGAATCCTCTAAATGCAAGATTTCACAGCCCAAATCTACAAATCTTGCCGTCGTCTCAATATTGAAGTGACGTAGTACGAGATATGGATCTTATCGGGACGCCACACGAACCGGACACGAATCATAATATGTAGTGTACATCACAGTGACAGGTTGTCCGGAAACCGGTAGTACGGAAACTCTGTCCATGAATAATTTCCACGGCTATTGTGACTCGGTAGTGGGTTGCGGGAGTAAACATGAAGTTTCCTAGAAAAGGCTGTCAAAATGCGGGGTAGTGGGTTATCTGCCGGAGTTCGGACTTGATGGGGATGGTGGGTGGGACACGCGTAGGCTCCGTAATGGATTCGTACGTTTGAATTGTGGGTGGGAAACACTACATGCACTACTTGATATGGTTTGATAGTCTCCGAGATGGAAGATGACGACTCCCGTATGGATGTTGAGACCGTTTTATAGTGGTGTGGACAACCCCCTCAGTTTGCGGTAGACTAATCAAGACATACGCGCGGAATGGACGCTTATCGGAAAGACGACGTCATATCAATGGACATGTGTACACAAACGTTCATTAACACATACACACAAAAGCATCGGCAATATAATGACAATCTGAACGGACTTTGTCAGAATGTTATCTCGGACATGCTGTGTTACAAAGACTTTATCCTGGTAGAGACGACACAGCTGGCTGAAAGGCGTAGGTTGTCTGTATATTTCTGAACTCAATCGACACGTCGACGACAGAGTCTAAAGCAAAGTGCTAGAGCTGTGTTGTACATACGACAATTTGACTATGAGTAGATAATCTACGTCGGCAACTTCCCCGTACTATAATTTTACGGCCGGCAGGATTACGTCAGTTTTATTAGGGTTGACGAGGGTTAAGTTAAAAGGTAGCTTGTTTCCCCGCGACTTCCCCGTAAATAGTTGACGATATAACATGGGTTTGCGCGTAAGAAAGATTTTGTCATGATTAGGTGTATATGGATCTAGAGATACATGTGCAATTCATTGATAATCAACAAACAAGCCTCATGATGAGAATCCCTGCGGCAATACAACGTTATAAGCCCGTATCAAGACCGCCCGACAATGCCGCCTCCCCACTTTCCGCGCAAAACGCCTTATATTCTGTGCCGTGAAAACGGTGTAGTATGGTTTTTGACCACCTCGTGCGCTATTTCCCATAGTATACAAAACGACTGCTCAAGTAAGTAAAATCAGGTATACCCAAATATTTTTTCCCTTTTTGGAAGATAGATTTTCAAGAAATTCTTATCTCCAGAAGATCAGAACAAGCATGAGAGAACACGAGAATTGGGGTCAAAAACAACAAGGGAAGGACATGTTGATCACGGGTGAACGACCTTGCGCACGCACACATACATGCAGATGTAGATGGCAGTGCCTATAGTTGCCCCGAGCATAAACAAGGAAGAAAATATAGAGACAAGAAGAAGAAGAAGAAGAAGTTTGTCTGCCTTATGTTGTACATACATACATGTACGATAAGTTATTTTATGGACGTGTGAGAAATACAGGCTTGGGACGGACTGAGAAGGACGGAAAAAGAATGGTTTGTTCAGGGCTTGCCTTGTAGATTTGATGGCTTGTTACATATGGCACAGAGACGACTCGACTTCTGGTTGGGTTCGCTAGGAGCGGTAAAAGGTCTTGTTTAGCTTTGGCATGTTTGTAGTTCGTATCGTGACGGTGAGAATTGTTACGCTTGTGACGGTGAGTGAGTGGGGAGACTCCTTGAAGAAAACGGTAACCGCCGTGTCGTATCTGGATTGAATTAAGGTGACAGGCGGCTATATGGTCGATACTACACGATGGTATATCCTGTGCCCCTTTTTTCGCAATGCGTTCGTGACATTCCAGGTCAGATGTTTTCTTCCTGCGCCTTAGGTGATGGTTGATTAGACTGGAAATACTAGAGCATTGGTATTCTGATGTTGCGGCTGGCATGTGTGTTGGTTCTTTGATATCTGCCTTTGCCACTGGTAGCTATGCTTAGGCCATGTCACGATTAGGATCCACTGTAACGTCCGGGACAATATCAAATCTATGGTTGTGATGGATGGCTTGTTGCTACGGGTTTTCACTTGGTGATTGTTTTGTAGTATGTGCACACCAAAGACAAGCTTTGTCGGTGAGGTTCAGTTCCTTGTAGACTTTGGATAAACAATCAGAGACATTCTAAATGTCTTTGTGATATCTGTATATGTATATATGTACAGTGTCTGATTGAAATGACGTGTGCTATTACTCCATATCCCGCAACCACCAGAATCGTTCTGAAGCACTACATATGTGTGTTACCAGTTCAATTATCAGCGTCAACACTCCTGTGCACCAAGGCCGTAGGATTTCCCGCAAAAACAGATTGTGAACATTGCGAATATTGCGTTTTATGCATTAAAAAACTAGTCACCAACGGGAAATGACCGACATTATGACTGGAATGCAAACGCGGAAACGAAAAAAAAAGTCAGGTCTGAGGTCAAGTAAACAAAAAGGAAACTACGATGAGCCTCATTCCATAGCAAAATAATCAAAACCCGACCGTGGATCACTTTTGCAATGACTTGTCAACATGATACCATTTTGGGTATATACCTTATTTTGGTTAAAAGTAGGGTCAACCTTGAAGGGCTGTTGCCGAGTATTTGAAATGCAAATGTTCTTGTAGGGAAGAAAATGGATTAGATATCAAAATCGGTTGATATTCTATGGACCTACCCGATCTTGTCTGTCTCACGTTGGAAAAAAGCCTCAAGCCACAGGGATCCCTCTTGGGAATGGCGAATGTGTAAGTCAACGACACAGGATGTACAAACTTGATTGAAGCCAAGAAGCCGGGTTACAGATTCAACGTCATGTGATGTGTGTTCATTTTCATCTCCGAATAGGTAGATACAGATGGTTGGATTGGGACCTATATTTTTCTTCCGGCGAGGCGTTTTCCGATTATGCGAGTACGGGATTCTGTCGGTTGTCAGTGACCGGGAGCCATGTATCCATGACATGGAGTCTAGTAATCCATGATGAAGGTCACTATAAGCGATTATGAAACCCTGTAAAGCCACAACCTTAAGCTAATTGCTCCGAAGCCAGTGTCGTCTGATGACAGTTATGGATGTGTGTGTTCCTTTTTGCAAATTCGCGCAAGCGGAGCGGGGTGATCTAGTATAAAAGCGGCGATGATTGGAGATGCCGAAAGGCCGCAGTTTTTAACTTGTAGAAGTGATGCTGTATCCCTTGTGATTCATGTAGATTTGTAGATACTCCTATAGGGAAGACTTATTGAATACCGTGACGTTTCCCGTAAAACAAAACTTGCGGCTCTAATAATGGCAAGTCTTCGAATGTCATTCATTTTTCAAACTACAGAAGAACTCCACCGATGACATATAAAATGGGAAGCAAGCTTCGTATTCCTTCTGTTTTCTCTTAGTTGCTTTCTTGGCTGTCGGCCCATATAATTGAACCAAACTATGACATTGGCCCAGGGGTAACTTTTCTAAAATTGTGGAGTTTGTTAAGTTAGTGATAGAAGGGCTGTAGAAGAAAGTTAACATCTACGAATTGGTTCTGTTTTCGTAGAAACTTGTATGAACGAGAACTAGGGTATCTCGATATAGGTCAAAAGAAAGTTGTCAACCAGAATCGACGGTCAAAACAAACATTCTTTGTAGATACTTGTTTGCAAGACAAAATACGGACATCCTACAAATGAATCCTTCTAGTAGATTTATCGTAGGATTAACTTTTTTGCCCCATGAGCTGTAAAAATAGAGAAGACCTGGATACCAGGCTGACCAATGACCAGGTTTATAGAGTGTACTACAGAAATCTCGTAGGCTGAGACTCGGCACTAAACGTGAAGCGAGTTTTTGATGCACGATTAAGTCCGGAGACAAACAAAATGTACAAAATGTATTTACATACCAGTCAAGATACTCGTCGTGGTAAAGTTAAGACTTTGTCGTAGGACAAGAGTAACGTCAATCTGTAACATCATCTAGAAGAACCGTCGTTTGTAGTTAGACTTTTGATACAAGACATTGACAAGACTATCCGTAAATCACTTGCCCTGTAAAAAACAAAAACGGGGCAGTACATTTCTTAAAAGGAATTGCCGGAGCCACACATGGCAATGAGGGAGTGGCTGAGGCTTGTTGATTTAACCATGTCATGTCAAAAGCGGCTTCTTCTTTTTCTTTCGTTGTTACATGTTTTTCTATTAGATATAGAATGAACTATTGGATTGGCTGAATCTTGGTTTTATCTTGTGATTCCAAGAAAAGTCGTCGGTTGTTATAGAAAGACTGAAAAGGGAAAAAAGATTATCGGCTGGACAATTTAAACGGAGGCGGCACAGACCGGGGATTCTTCTTCGAGGTTTGAGAACCAGCCATGGAGAAAATTCCCGTGGCGGGAGATACTACTATGACGGAAGAATGTCTCAAGATCGTGGGAAAGATAGGATTATCAAAAAATTCAATGGTTGAATAAGAGACTACATGTCATGATTCTTGTTCTTTCTTTTGTGGCTTTTCTCTTGTATTCACTGACTGACTAGGACCCCTAGTATGGAAGATGTTCGCTACATGACATTGTGGGGACAATGCTTCTAACATGCATACATACTTCATATCAACCTATTAGGATCACGATATATGAGAAAGGGCCCTACAGGATTACGCTTGAACTGTCCATGTATAATATGTAGGTACAGATGGCCGAGCACGTCAGGAACCTTAGTTAACTGACTCCCTTTCTTCAGGGACAAATAAATCCCAAGTGGAGAACTTATTCCTAGTCTTAATAGTCAAACCAACACCGAAAAAAAGGTACATCACTATCTGTTTGTGGCGTGACCTTTAGACAGAAAGTACGGATTCACTTTGCCAATATATAAACGAACCGATGACCATGGGAACATGCAGTATTTGGAACAGTCCCGGAGTAGACGACTACATTTCCTGCATAAAACAATAAACACCCAAAGCAAGCCTATGTGCAGAAAGCCCGGCAGCATCCGATTCAACAACATATTCAAGCCAACTGCAAGCCCGTGAAACGCTAATAGAACAAAAAAGCCAGCTTTCTTCGGAAATCTCCCCCACCAAGAAACCCCAGGCTTTCGAGGATCACCACCCCGCCTCAAATATAGTGAATTCTCTCAGACCCCAGCGTTGTCGTCTATGCAAAAGACTGGAGCATATTCTTTTTCTTCTTCTACATCGGTAGCATGGACCACCGATTCCTCGCTTGCTTCATCGGTGGTGAGCATTGTGGATAGCCTGTGCTCTTTTCTTCGTATACAGAGCATCATGCGGCCCCGTCGAAGGACGTTGTTTTCTCTCTAAAAAGGAAGAACACCACGGAATAACCAAAAAAGAAAAGACAAGTTTTCGGATTTATGGTCATTGGTTGGATCACCTTTTTTTTTTTTTTTCNCTCTCTGACTTTTCATGCTGCTTTGGGAAATCCTACGGTATTCTCGATACCAATTTTCCGTGCTGTGCCTGACTTGCGCGCTTTCCCTTCTTGGTAGATTCTTGATACCCTTTATGGACATCTTCAGGACAACCACGCGCTTCTGTCGATAGGGACAGACAAATCATAAAACTATTTCTCCCTCGCTCGAGTTCAAATTCCCATAACTTGATGATCGTCGTGCAGGTCGTGGCTCGGTAACACACATGCGCATACATACGTAGCTATGTACATACATTGGCGGGTTCTCTCCCACAATCACTACTTTTTTGCACTACCTTCCGCAGAAATGAACCTCCTTGTTCCTACCTATACATACATAAGTTGATACCAAGATACTACTACACCGCAACAAAATCACATCTATTTGCCCGTGTATTTTCCCTTGAATTCACTGCCTGCCTTGTACATTTGTGCCACTTCTAGTAACCTCCTTCCCTCTCAGTGCTCAAAAGTCGTATGTGTGCGTGCGTGTGTGCGTGCCAACTACAACCGTTAAAATCCGAATTTATATATTTCCAATTGACTATTTTTTTTTATCTTATTCCCTGTCTTTGCTCTTGCCCGTTTCTCTCTTTCTTGCTTCCCTCCATTCCTTTTTTACTCTACCCTCGCCATCAACCGACCCATTAAATCATTAAGCAACTGTCGTCCCCGTCTCGTTCAAATAACAAGCACCTACGCCGGATTTTTGTTTTCTTCCTCAAGCTCTTGCTAGTTTCTCGAAGCTTGTCTTGTCTATCTATCTGTCTAACTCTTTATACCGTCGTTGCTTCACTTTCTTATTACTTCCTGCTTGTCCAGTCGCTCGCTTTGATCTTTTTAACTCCTTCGTCAACCGCACTTTGACCTCGAATCGATTAGTTACAATAACAGTCGTCGCTCGCCACATCCTCGTCTTTAGTTGTTTCTTCGTCATCTATTCTTTTTTGTGTGCATTCCGTTTAATCGCACTCTCCTCCTAATCTGTACTGCCCAAAATCAACTGCATCTGAAGACTCATCTATTACGTCTCCGTCATTCATTGTTGTTTTCTCTGATTGACCCGTTGCCGCGTCCGTCGTCCATTCTCTTTCGTCCGCTTCGTCTATCGCCCTTGGCGCATTACTCAACCCTTCCGGAGTCATTCTTTAGCTCTGTCATCGCCTACTCCCCGGCTTTCTTCTTATCTTCACATCCGTCAAAATGCTTAGTGTGAGGTGGCTTCTTAACGGCGCTCTGGTGGGCTTGCCTGTTGGTGTTACCCTGGCTATCTTGTTTGGCATGTCAGCTCACGATGTTGCGAATGGTGGCTCTGGTAATCTTTGGGCTGATAACAAGATTGTTACTACTACCTACTGTCAAGACTCTATTGGTATCACTCCTGATACCGATGGTCAGCAATATACTCGTAAGCTTCTACTTGACTTCTGCTCGTTACTATTACCCATATCACTAACACAATTTCTTTCTGTCTTCAGTCAACCCCAACCAGTGGGGTGTTGACGATACTACTACCGGTGGTCTCTGCATGAATGTAAGTTTTCTCCATCCAGATGTTTTACCCCTCCGGTCTTGTGGAACATTGTTAATTTCGAGAGAAAACTCGATGCATCTCTCCCGTGATTCAAACAACGCCTGCTTGTTTGTAAAATGCAGTACCCCGCTTGCGACCTGCAATCCAACCGGGTGGCGGCCTGTACCACGTTTGATCCACTATCACGGATGCATCTTGCCTGTCTATTGTCCGCTTAACATACTAACATTATCACCACTAGGTTACTACTTACAACAACGGAACCTATGAAACCAACACTACTGCTCCCGCTTGGTCTATCTCCTGGCAATACGGTCAGGGTTCTTCTTCTCAACCCGTCCACGCCTACTCCAACGCCAAGGTTGATAGTGTCCTTCCCGATCTGCTGTCTTCTCTCACCAACCTCACTCTTGACTTTGAATGGTCTTATGGTAGCGGAAACACCTCGGCTTCTACCACTGATGTTACCACTCTTGCCTCTAACGGTCTTAACGCCAACGTTGCCATGGATATGTTCATTGATTCCGACAAGACCAAGTCTTCCAACTCCTCTGGTGCCGCCTACGAGCTGATGGTCTGGTTTGCTGCCATTGGTGACGCTACCCAGGCCATTGGTGAGTCTGCTGGTGCCGTTGCTACTGAGACCATTGACGGAAACACCTTTTCACTTTACGTCGGTACCAACTCGCTTAGCCAGAACGTCTTGACTTGGATGCCTGCTTCTGCCGTCACTTCTTTCCACGGTGATCTTATGCCCCTCGTTACTAAGACCCTCTCTCTGACTGGTACTTCCTACCCCGATTCGACCGACTACATTGGTTACATGGCCATTGGCTCCGAAGCCTACTACTCCACCGAATGGGTCACCTTTGACGTGAGCGAGTTGGCCATCGACATTCGCACTTCCTAAGCATTTGATGTCTTTTGTTTTCTTGTTTTATTTCCCTTGATATTGCTCATGCTTTTGCATGTCGACATTTATCCGTCATTTCATCTGCACTCACACTATATCCACATTCCCTCACAAGTCTTGTATTTCTACAGTCTTGTCTCTATATCCCCTCATCCTCTCATGGGCCTGATGATCGTACATGATCTCTTCATGATATCTCCTCAGACGACACGCCAACCACGCGTGTGATTAATGTCTTGACTGTTTTTTTAGACTTCCTTTTCTGTTTTCTAGCCTTCTAGTTTCTTGGGTTTTTGGCACTATTTTCCGCTGAAGCTATTAATTGGGGCTGTGTCTTGGTTCTTTTTTTTCCTCTTGTTTCATGGAGTCTAACGTTGTTATTTTCGGGTCTCTTTTTCTTTTCGTGTTAGTTTTGGTTTGCTTCTCTACGCTTGCTTCGCATTGGGTTCTTGGTTGGCCCGGTGCTTGAATATGAAGTTTTTTCCATATTTTTTTGTTGTTTAGTGCTGTGAATCATGTGATGTAAGGAGTCATGTTTGCTTGACTTGATATCTGATGAACTACCTTAATCGTTAGTGTCTCCAGGGCTATCCTTTGTCATTCATTGGTCAGTTATAGGGTTGACAAACACCACTAGGGTTATGGCACAAACTCACAGTGTGGGAACATAGTGCCTATCATAACACACACCGTACTGGCAGCTGACATACCACAAGACGGTCTAGCGCCAGCTGCTAAAGCCTGCCGTTATCTAACATGTTTCTCGGTTCCCCCGGACGGACATTCCAAGCTCCGAAGTAGTCCGGTGTTGTGTTTCCACTCACAACAACAACACTACCACGCCTTCTAGCGCCCATTCCACGAAGCTAATATAGAGGCTGTACATTTGTCATTGGAACATTATAGTAGAGTAGAAAAACGGGATTTTGCATGTCAATATTGACGAATGATGTATTGGTGGTGTTATTATTATATATGTATAGTAATGGTGGTATGTATGTATATGGGTGGACGTCTGAGAAAGAGTACACTGAAACGTAAAGTACAGCCGTCGAAACGGTATCCGGATGGAGATGGGTGATGCTCTGAGCATACGTGCATGGCCATGACCATCGATCGGTGTTGAAGGGAAATTGAAATTAATAGGGTCGTCGAATGACACAATTCCAGATAGTGACATTGAAGGAAAGCAGTAGGTAGGTTCCAAACTGAGAGGAACAAGGAAATTTAGGTGGTTGGCGTAGTAGAACTGGTGCAGAAATGAACGCACAAAAGACGTCATAACCAGTAAGCAGCAAAAAAAACCATCCCCAATATGCCTGGCTCATGTGAACATTGTCATGTCACGCTTTCAAAACGAAAGATGACATGCTCTGAACCAGAGGATGATAACGATATACCATAGGCATATAAAAACAAAAAAAGAAACAGCACGACAGGCTAAATACAGCCTGGAAACAATATGAGCAGTGCCATACGAGGATAAAATGATGATATTATGACAACCCGAGCATTCCAGCCCTAGTTAATATCGTGACATCATATCAAGAAGTCCTTTACAGCTGACCCTCACAGCGAGTTGGAAGCTGCACGTTGTGTCTTTTGCTAAAGCTGGGATCCAGCATGTAGTAAAAGAAAGGGTCCAATTCAACTATACGGAATCTCGCACCCCACCGGGCCGTCCACCCACCAGCGGTCCACGCCTTGGCCATGGTATCTGACCATGATACGAGTTCGACGTGCCACCCAAATACAAGCGCCCGTTCAACCGCCTTTAAAAACCCATCAGAGAACTGAGCTGGCCCGGCATCACCGGTAGCCAAAACCATGACACCGGCAGTATTATCGAGGACACTCTGCGCCATTTTCAGATGCAGGAGCTCGTCGACGCATTGCTCGCTTGCCTTGTTGGAGCGACTTAGACTCCCGTTCCCTGTGGGTACAACCCGATCCAAGATGTTGACTTGGTAATTGTTCGCGCGAGCATCCTTCAGGTAATCGGGCTCGCTGGTTTTGCTATAAGATCCAGCGGCCACCAATTTCCCGGTTTCGCGACCGCGAGTGATTGCGGCATGGAACGCTTTAAAGCCGAACTTGGGGAGGGGGTCAAGATGAGCGTTGTGAGGTGCGTTGATAACCTTCTTGCAAGCATCGTAGTATCCGATAATAACGTTAGACATATCCACGAACACATGAAGTGGTTGGGTGGCAACAGCCTTCTTGCGAGTGACGCGAGCAACCCGCTTATCTTCCTCATGCAGTGCTTTATAGGCCGCTCTAGCCACGGGGTCCTTGGGATGCGATCCACTGAAGGACTTGTGGGGTTCACTTAAGGCATCGGAATCTGAGGCATCAGCTGAATATTGGCTAGTTGGCGACGACGACTGTGAGTTTCTGTGGGGTGGTTGATGATTGGCGTGGTGCGGCGGACGATAGATCTGCGTGGGACTGTTTGAGTTTCTCGAAACTGGTGGCTTTAAAATCCTGATGCCTCCTGCCTGAGAAGATTGCTGCGGGCTTGTAGCCTTTGGTGTCTCGCCAGACAACTTCATCGAGTCATACTGCGAAAGAAATTCTCTGGGAGAAGTTTTACCTTCGGAGGTTGAGTGTGTGTGATGGGGATAGATGGGTGAATACACCGGGGACCCATACTGAGCAGCGACTGGGCTCTGGGTAGAATCTCCGCCATAACTGTAATGCGCCGAATAAAACGGAGGCGGGGTAGGAGCTGGCGTGTTAGGAGGTTGACCGGACGAGCTCTTGGTGGGGATCACGGTAGTTGATTGGGGGGTAGTGTGTGCCGCTTTGCTAAGAATACGTTGTGCGGCGCCATGGCTGGGTGGGGTCTTGTAAGACGTGTGTTGTAGCTCGTCCAAGGGTGAATAGATATTCGTGGTCCGAGACTGAACAGGCGTAGTTCTTTGGCTATTTATGCGTGCACTACGGCCCTCGAAGATCATGTCAGAGGGCTCAATAGTATGTGATGGCCGGCTGGGATTCGTAACAGACGAGGGTCTAACAGCAGAAGATTGGTTTCCGATTGGGCTGGTTGTATAGCGAGAATTGGCTTTTGGCGGGGAACCGACCTGGAATGGTGTGAGCGAGGGCTCGGATGGACCATTCCGCTGGGATATATTCTTGTTAATCAGCGATAATGCCACAGAGAAATCAACAACTTGAGTTGGAGTTGTCGAGGGAATTGGTGAGACGGGAGGCGTCATTTGAGCAATGTCATAGTATGGCTCTAGATGCTCCTTCTGATCAATCATTGAGAAAGATAGTGCGAGTTAAAGCGTCAATATATGATGTGAATAACTGTGGATCGTGTGCGCCGTAGCGTGCAGCACAGAGTGGCGCCTAGAGCGAAAAGGAACGGATTGGTAGATGTGGGGTCAAGTACCACTGCCAAAAAGAGGGTGTAGTGGACTTAAAGGAGGCGAGATGCTATAGACTTGTCTGACATGGACTGCAGGCTTGATGGTACAGTCAGCGACTATGTAGAAAGAGTCTGTGGGAGTTTGAAATTGGTTAGTTAGGATTCCTTGATGTCAACGAGACTCGAGCCATGGTGGCAAATATCATGTAGGCAGGCTCGCTCGCCTTGTGTTCAGCAGTTGAGTGCCGAGTCTTTTGTGCCCAAAGACGAAAATCCTTGATAGGGCCGCAAGTGGCAAGGTGACGCAGGGATATAGAAGAACAGTGCAACATATGGTTTTCAACCTTGTAGCGAAGCGAGCCAGCCCAATGATCTGTTCACAGGTGTGTGGTGATGGTACACCGAGGAGGGGAGACACAAGGGTTGAACTTACCTGTAAAGAAACAGCAGACACCTAGCAGTACCAGATGGTGAAGTGGACTTCAAATTATGTGGTTGACCGTATGCAAAGAGGGTGTCTCGACAAGACCAAAGAAGGAATGGGGAGATAGGCAGACTGGGCCAATGAAGAAGATTGCCAGCAATTGGAAGAGAGAAAGAAAAAAAGTATAACAGAGATACCTTATGAAGAGCGACTGAACAGATTCAATCACACAAGTTTCCTTGAGTTGGAACAAAGAATTGACGAACGAGGGCGATGATTGAGTGAACGGTCTACGTCATTAACTGGACGATGAGTATATTTGTCTTCGGCGCCTGCACAGTCGAGATTAGGCAGGGTCAACAACGATGGAGGGAAGGGGACAACAATTAGCCCTATCTCCAATAGAACGACGAAATAACAAATTTGGAAATACAAAGAGCCACAGTATTGATGAAGCCGATGAAAACAAATTTGGTGATGATTCACCTCGAGAGTGTTGTCAATTGAATGCTTCAAGACAACGGAGAGAGCGATTAAATGGGCTAGGGGACTCCGTGCCGTGTGTAAGCAGTACAATAGCGACAATACAGGTTTAATAGGATCGAGGAAAATAGAGAAAGTGTAGGGTTCAATAAACCAAAAAAGACAGAGATGAGGTTGATTGATGGTGATTGTTGAGATTTGTTGTGAGGAAGAAAGAATTGGAATGAGGCTGTTGTGGGCTGGAAGAAAGAATTGTAAGGCAAGGCTAGAGCTTGTGTTGTGTGCACACAAAATAGGAAACAGAGGATTGAGGTTGTTACGATGTTCGATTGTTTTTCAGACAAGGAAGGAGGGTTGGTTGGGGCCGAGAAAGGAAATGACGAAAAAGAACATTCAAAATAAATATCAAGGAATGTTAACGAGCGGCTTTTTAAACGCCGTGTTGGTCTTATACATGTATATATAGAGGGAGGGAGGGAGAGACAGATAGAAAGAGAAAAAGACTAAATCAATGATTGGTGTATATAAATCTACTTGTTTTTTGTTCTGAGGGATTTGGTTGTTTCTTACGTTGGGCTCTAGGCCATATACATACATATGAATCCATGTGTAGGATCACCAGTGGTGCTGTGTGCCTATTTTTCAGGCAACCTGACGAGTTTAAGAAAACCACAAGGCCATACACGAGGCCCGGTCTTTCCGTGCATCCTTTGTATTGCTGGCCGTGTGGCATCCATTGTATAGAGATCGAGGGACCGGCCCAGACATGACTGACGGGATAAGGAGAGGCAAAGTTTAGTACATAGTTTGGCAGCCATTGTTTGAGTTGGGCGCAAGGAGAATGTCGACATGTAAGAGATGACATGGCACCAGGGACCGACAGCGTATGTATAATCTGATACGGTACCAGGATAACATTGCCAGCTGGCCTTGGGAACATCGTGGAGCAACATGCGGGGGGCGGGGCCAAGGATCAGGTTCGTGGTGTATAATATGAAGTCTTTGGGTTAGTAGTATTGATGTCAGCTACGACAGGAGGCATTTTGGTTTATTACGATGGACATCAGGATCAGGGCTAGGGAAGTCTATAGAAGCAAAGGATACATGCATGACTATAAGGGGACGACGTCTCATGAACATTTTGTTGGTGTTCTCGGGGACATTATGTATGTACATATGTGTGTAAGAGTTAACTAGGGTAGGGGGGTGTAAACCCATCAAACGGTAGCAATTGTATGTAACAACAAGTGTATGTATGTCTGTTTGTCTGTCTGTCTGTATATAGATCTCTAACCAGGGTCACTTTTATACAACACAATAGTGTGGTGCAACAGCAACATTCCAAAATGTGAGGCTGAAGACAAGCTAAACTTGTATAGACATGGGCCTCGTTAACTCACCATACATATATGAAAAAGTAAAACAACAATCTCCAAAGGCTCATCAGCCAATATGCACAATACTTTATGACGACAGACGACAGACGAAGGGATTTTATCCGCCAAACGAAAAAGCAAGGCCATATGTATGTACATATCAAGAAAAAAAATGGCAAAATGGTGTTCATGCCAAACGTAGCCCAGCGATCCGTATTAGTGCAGCCCATGCACCTTCATTTTCCAGTCTCGGATAAGCCCATCAGAAAGCGGGAATGAGCCTGAGTTCAACAGGTTTAAGTGCTCGCCAACACGGGCCAAAAATGGTGGAAAAGGAGCCAGAGTCAAACGAGGGGTCGGCGGCCCTGCTGCATGCATCTCTTCACCGCCGGTTGAGACGCCAGCCGCCTTAATTTGACCAAACCTAGCGCATGAACCACGGCCAACCACGACCAAAGAGAGAGATATACGACCGAATCGAGTTATACGTGAAAATCCATAGGCCTTTGACAAAACCCTCGGGCACTGAAGTCGACCGCCAGGATGTATGTCGTGAATGTGAAGTATTCTGGTCCATAGGCCCAACACACCGCAATGGAAGTTTGATCCACTCCTAGTACCACGTTTAACCCCCTTCTCTGCTTCCTTTGAGTAGCCCTGACATTTGCTGGCGGATAACCCAAGGACAGACTGGTCCAGTGACCGTCTTATCATGCGGAATCCATGTTTAGCTACCCAGTTCCCCCATGATGGGATCGGCCGGCTGGCTCTGGGCCATCCGCCATCTTGGGTAACTCCCGCTAGTCTTGACTTAGCCGATGTTGCTTTTTTCCCCGGGCTACCACACACCTGTTGCATCTGGCGTGATGGTGGGGAGAAGCAAAAACAGTCAAGACAAGAGGAAGCAAAAGAGAAGGCATTGAAGGAGAGAAGACATGCGGCCGGTTGGTTGCATTGTCGGACAACTAGATAGATAACTATAGGACTTGGGAAGTATCAATATCGAGATCAAGAAAGCCGACGAGTTGACGGAGAAACCCAGACATGGGTTGTACAAAGCTTGCCCAACCCATAGTCCAGCCCAACAGCACGGTCGTACACGTGAGTTGGCATCGTCATCATCAACACGCAAGACAGACCAGCATGTTATATGTAAACACGTGAATCTCCTGTTTAACACGAGCATGTTTCTGGAAGTTATATCCTTTCTCTTCGACCAGCCATATTGCCAAAGAAACACAGTCTTGTTCTATATGCAATGAACCCCAGTCAAACCCTGCAGTTTGGGCGTCAAAGTTCACATCCCACCATATGAATTACCAACGAACAAGAAGCCAGACATGCTAACGCTGTTAGAGACAGAAACGGACAATCTGTCGACCCCCCTCTTTTGTGAAGCAAACAACAAGGAGGTCCACCGAAAGATGCAAGCTCATAGGTCTGTATAGATTCATACATAAATCAGATGGCGGGTAAAAGGGACAAACAACTAAACATAGCTGTATATGTATAAATGCACATATGCACATACACACATATGATGCAACCAGCGCAGCAAAAATTGGCCATGTGCTGCGTACCAAGGGAATGCTTTCATGCACAACGGCCCAATCTAACCAGGGTTATATGCATCCACGCCCAACCATAAAAAAGAACTCAAAGAGAAGCTCCTGCGTAGCAGGGTTTCTTGAAATCGTTGGAAGAATAAAGAAAGTGACCGGCAATGCTATCCAATGATTTCATAAACCCTTTAGATGTTTGTTTGTCAACTTCAACAATGCTGTCATCTTCACACAAACTTCGTCATTGTTCGGACGATTATTATCTTGGGGGCTAAAAAAGATGACAGCACGGGCCGTTGTTCCAGGTAGAGGGTTATGATTAGGGTTAGATATGTGACATCCTTGATTGTATTTCTCAAAGAGGAGATTCCAACCTGATATTACAATCACAAAAAAGGCAGATCTTGTTGTTATGTTGTACATAAGTGTGTAGGCCAAAGATGTACAAACAATCTTTATATACCGAAATATACGTTCCTTTGGATTTCATCTCACATGTCAACCAGACTCGTCACTTTCGGATTCGGACTGCTCCTTCTGATTGAACTGTACCTCAAACGTTTACGGGCCGATACATATTGATATCCCGAGGCTATGTAAGGGTCTTCATCCCTCAACGACACACCCGCCAAGCAAGGCAACAATTAACGGATATGTGTACATATGTACACACATGTCCAACCCACCCCAATCTTCAAAAAACAACCACCAAAAACTCCCAAAAACTAACCACGGACGGGTCTAGAGCTTCAAAGACTGCCCGGTCACTTAAACCGGCTAATTCCGTCGACTATTTCCCCTCATAAAGAATCACGGGGCCGTCATCCACTTGCTTCGTTTGTCTGGGTTTGTTTCCCTCCCCCCCACGCTGATACTGCCTACTTGACGCCCAACAAGGGAAATCATGTCCGTATTTAGTCGGTAGATACTTGCCAACTCAACTAGACATGTACCAAGACTTTCCCGTCTTGCCCTGATTAACGTTTTGCTCTGACAATGGAGGGGTTGTTGGTATGTCTTGCATATGCGCGGGGGATTTCCAAAGGTCTTGACAGTTTCTGGTTCGGTCGTTTGGATAGATATATCAATACTGTTATGATTCCAGCCCTTGTGGTTTTTGAGGCTCTCTACATCTATGACAATGACAGAACCTCATAGCTGCCCAATCATTCATATACCCAATAATCTCACCGATTGCCACCGCCACCACACCGCCACAAGAGCTGCCACCGACCCGTCGTGATATCTACCGCGACTTGATCTCCGAATCTTGACATGTTCTTCTTTACCCCTCTCTGCCCCACTCACTTGATGCGTCCGACCATGTATTCATGCGCTGGCAGTTCCATCCTGCCCTCACCCCACGCCCTAAATACGATAGAGTCATTTCAGCCCTTAGTGATTTACACATGCAAGTGGCCTACAATATGTACAAACCCAGGTCAACTGCCTCATCTTAGGACTCTCGCTACCACCCGTAATCTTCTCCACAATCGAATCAACCGAAATACATCATTACATCATTGTTCCTAAGGGATCAACTTGCCGGTTCTCGGCATCTGTAAATAAGCCTTGTGTATGTCACGCCACTTGGTCAAAACATTTGACTGTTGCTTTAACAATGCCAAATACAAGGGCCCAATGATTACCCCCTCATAGGTCACAATGTACCCCACTTTCAAGGACATAGGTCCGGAGTTACTCGTCACTTTGTAAAACCGTTACTTCCATTGTCCATTGTTGTATCGTAGTATTTATATCGGCCGAGACGAACGTCATAGTCTCACTATTCTCCCCAGCATGGCCGAATTCGGGTTATCCACATGTACTTAAATAGCTTTACCATGATGATGTAAATGACGTCATTGTGCTGATATCACCTTGACGAAGAACACTCTTTAACTATAATCTAAGAAAATCGAATGTAAAACATGTATATATATGTATATATTTCCACTACCCACCGCCTTTTCCATATATGCAACACCACAAGATCCATTACTCCCCTTCATATAACCAACGCTTGCTCCATTCACAATCAAAATCAAGACCAAAATGAAACAACTCGGAATCAATATACACAGATGTCGCCATAAAAAGCCCTTACATAACAACCTAAAACAATCGTTAGCAACAGAAAACCACATCTCATCAACATTATAAAAACTTACACAGTCACCATCGCTCTTGCCCTGAGGAATACCCATCTCTTCAAACGTCGCCGGTCCCTTAACAGGAGGCACAGCCGGCTTCGCAGCCTTTGGTGGCGTCGCCTGTTGCTGCTGCTGTGGAGGCGGGGCCTGTTGCGCCTGTCCGGGGCCAGGTGATGGCCGTCTACCCTGGTTCATTGGTGCGGGGCTCAAAGGAGAGTTGGGGTTACCCATTGGCCGTTGTTGCTGCTGCTGCTGCATGGGTGGGGCACTTCCGACACGTCCAGGGTGATCGAAGCCGGCACCACCGGGACCCATCATACCACGACCTTGACCTGGGGGAGCCGCTGAATTTGGCCGAGGGCCACCGGGAGCTCCGGGGCCGGCATTGAGACGGGGGCCAAAGTTGCCGTTCTGTGGAGGTCTCTGGTTGTTGTAGACATTTTCTTGCGGGTGGGGACTCCGGGGTCCAGGGCCAGGGGGGTAGTTCTGGTTAGTGTTGACACTCATGTTTGGTGAAGTAGGTACTCTGGGACCCATACCAGGGCCATTAGGACCCGGACCAAACTGGCCCTGGGGCTGCCCGCCGTAGCCGGTGTTCATGGGAGCAGGACCGGTGTTAGAGCGGAATGGCTGGCCGTTAGGTCCAGGACCAGGACCAGGGCGAGGACCACCACGTCCCATCTGTGGACCGTTCTGCATAGGCCGACCATTGTTGGAGAGCGGTGGTCCCATACCAGGACCGTTAGTTGGTCTGATGCCGAAAGCGCTAGCCTGCTTGTCCGCGACGGGCCCACCGTAGCTGTTTTGTCTTGGGCTGGGAGCCGGGTTGTAGACATCATCCTCCGGGTATGGAGCCGGGGCACCGCCTGCGCCGCCTTGGCCTTGGCCACCAACCTTGATGTTGAAAGCTGGAGGGCGGTCATTCAATGATAGAGTAGAAGGATCAGGCATGTCGAGGGTATCTTGGCGAGGGGTTCCGGCCATGACCCGCGGACCATCTTCTGAAAGGGCGGGCATAGGAGCACCAGCTTGCTTGAAACGATCGGGTCTCTTACCACGCATGGAGCCGTGCTGCGACTTGATACGGCTCAACGCAACAGTCTCGTGGTCCTGCTTAGTAAGTGTCTTTTGGTGATTCAAAGAGTCAAGACGACCAATGGCGTCCTTATTGCCGTTCTCAGCAGCAAGTTCATACCACTTGCGCGCTTCTCTGACGTCTTTTGGCACATGGATACCAATCTCACTGTAGTAACCAACAGCAAATTGACCAGTAGACAGTTTAGCCTGGGCAGCTTCCAGAGCAAACTTGTAGGCCAACTTCTCATTCTTGGCAAAGAACCCATCATAACCAAACAAGAACCAACGTGACACACCCAGACAAGCTTCAGGCATATTTTGCTTAGCCGCAAGCGCGTAGTAGTGAAGCGATAATGAGGGGTTGAAATCACAACCAATCTGGCAAAGCTCATAAGCCTGACCCATCTTCAACTGAGCCTTCGCGAAACCGAGGAAAGACGATCTTTCAATGTACCACTTAGCGCGACCGAAGTCCATGGGCAACAGACTTTCGGGGAGGTTGATATCGGGAAGCTCACGGGCAATAAGCATACCGAATACGTAAGCACCCTGGGGCGCATCCTCATCAGCAGTGTCAGCAGACTGCTGAACCAAATCAATACCGCGCTGGAAGTTCATAATCTGTCCATGTTGACCCAAAAGCGACATCATGCCCATTCTGTAAGCGGCGGCAGAATCACCACCCGACAGACCGCGCTGGTAATGCTCCACGGCCTTGGCCATGTCTGACGAGTTCTCGTAGAACATACCCATACGGTACTCAGCGCGAACAAATCCAAGCTCGGCAGCAGCGCGGTACCCATTGAAAGCCTCCCGCTTGTCCAAGCGCATTCCAAACTTTCCAAACTCGTACCATTTGGCACGAATAAAGAGACCCTCTGGGTGTCCCTGGTCCGCCAAGTAGTTGATGATGTTGACAGCGGCATTGCGCAGCTCGTGTTCGATTCGTGGGGTCGAGGGGCGAATAGGGTCTAACGGCTCTCTTTGGGCAGCTTCGGCTGAGGTGTCAACCCAGGTGAGAACGCTCTTGGACCAATCGATCTGGCGGTTGATATCTTGAGAGTTGAGTACAACATCCTTCTGGTTCCAAAGGATACCCTCGAGTTCGTCGTCGTTGGGCGGGATATTCTCGCCTTTAACCTTAGGGAAGGGCGAAAAGGTCGGGAGCTCGTCGGCGGATGAATTCATGGTCTGTCTGTGCGGTGTTTGTTGCGAGAACTGTGGCGCGGCGGGACTCGTCATAGACTGGTACGGGTAACCGCCGTTTCCAGAAAGCGGAGGGGAAGCGGGTTTTGATATAGAACTGGCTTCGAGCTCCATTCGGTGCAGATCACTCTGCATGTTCTGGGGGACTTCGGGCATGACCCTGTAAGGATTGGCAAGTTAGTGGATATTTCGACTGGGTGGGTAAGCCCCAGGTCGCGCTTCTCGAATACTGTACATGCTTGTACGAGAGAAAATAAGAGGGGGCGCGAAGCTACTAACGCACTCACCGTTGAGGGGCAGGGGCAACGACTTCAGGAGGCATATAGAAGTCGTCAAATCCGCCTGGGACAAAAGTGGCCCCCAACGAAGGGTTGCTAGCACCACCGCCATTGTTTTGGGGGTCTATATGGAGATGGTTAGCTGGCTATATTGAACCGGTATTCGCGATTACGCGCAGTACATAAGCGAAAAGCCTCCGACACAATGGTTCTGACGGAGCTTATTGTCTCCTGGAGCCCAGTGAGAATTTCTGGTCACTAGATTTGAGGTAATACAGCTAGTTGTACATCTACCGGGGAGGTGTCGTCCGACTTTGACTCTAGGGCTAACTATAGCCATCACTAGCCATGATCCTCGAAGGCAGGCTGTCAATTCTATGCAGAGGGAATTCTACTAGAAACCCCACTTGACGCTCGCATTGTACCTGCGCTTAGATAGAAGTCTAGGAACAGGAAAACACGACAGTCAATCTGCAAATGTGGATATAACTAACAGAATCGATCACTATTCCGGGTATATGACGGAACGACAGAATAGGTCTTTCCCCGAGCTTATGTTGAACAGCAAAAGGATAACTTACAGTTTTGCTGGTAACCACCTCCTTGGTTATAATGCGACATGACGGGCAGTAATCAACGTAGGAAGTTGTAATAAGCGCTCTCGGCAGGAGTGAATACGAGATTTCTGTATAAGCCAAGTTTCGTGACCGTTCGCTATCGAAGCTTTCGGGCTGGTCACTAGGAAGATGGTGTGGGACGAGCGGACGAGGATGTTAATGCTGCAGATCTATCTGCACGCCAATATAGCGGGGTCGGGACGGCGAAGAAAAGAAATATCGAGAAGTCGAGATGGAAGGCAACAAAAACGTCGTGGGGTTTCTTTTTCTCGGTACTCGTATGTATATGCGATTGGCGCTGGCGAAAATAACGGTCGGACGTGGCCCTGACCTTTGGGCAGAGGCAATTCAGAAACTAATAATGTGGCAAAGAAACGATGCGGCGCGTGGTAGCTGAAGAAGATTCGGAGATACGTTTCACGTACACCACTAGAATATATGCGTATGTAGTGGACAGCAAATGAAGAAAAGGATGCTGATTTCTCTTCTTAATTAGGAGTAGGAAACTGTCAAGAATGGATTAGCCCTGACTAGCTGTGGAACGTCTACGCATGTGTGTGCTGTAGGAAGTCAAACAAAGACGTGTGAATGAGTCTGTGCTTCGGGATTGGCTAAGTTGCTTCAAAAGGCCCTCCTTCCGCCATGTCAAAGTTAAGGATTCAGGCGGGTTTTTTGGTGAAGGAAAAACAATTGGTAGCGGTTAACCAGCGCTGACATGACCAACCAGTCTTGGTGAGGGGCAAATCTGGACAAAGGCATAAATAGCACGTGTGGGCCAATGATTGCGTCAGGTGCGCATAGATGAGTACATGGAGAACACTCGAAAATGCGAGTTCATCATCATATGACTACTAGCGACCAACTTACAGTTATAGGGCAAATGACCACTGTAATCACAGCTGTTGAGAAATACAAGCTTGACGTTACTTTGCGCAAATGCGGGGCAATTAGGGAAATAACTGACGGAATTTAAAAAGAAGAATACTTGATGTGAAGAGAAAAGATAGCTTCTCGCGGGATGAATTCTTGGCGGGGTATAAGGTGGCGTCTGGATATGTATATAGTACTTCAAGCTTATCAAAGTCCGGCATTTCTATCCGACTTTATACGATAGCGCCTTCTTTTTCTTTTAAGCGCCTATATTGACGGGTAATCATGAGTCTCTGACACTTCTAGAGGATTCCCTGGTTCACTACGTTTTGAGCTTTTCGGGTCATCAATTGCCACTGGTCTTGAATCAAAATCAACATTTACACTAGAAAACTACATAACATCTAGGCTACTTGGTTAAAACCTGTTGCCTGTTTTTTTTGCGGGATTTCTTTCCTTGTTTGTCTTGTATAATGCATTTGAAAAGGATAGCAATGTGAGACTCTATTGCTTACCGTTAGATCACTGCCACCGGAGGCTTCAGCCACACGGGTCTTGGAATAGCATATGATGCCGGGTATTACAGCCTCCGTGAGGTTCTTTATCTCAAGTAGATATTCAGGTTTGGGATGAACTAGTCCAAAGGTTACGCCCTACAGATCCAACATGAAATAATCAGGTGGCTTAACTCCTGTCTAACCAACAATTATGTACTATATTTACATTCTCAGCCAAATCAGCCTCCCGTCATGCATGCTCTTAACGCCCAGTCAGTTACCCGTACTGTAATGCATATGTAAAAGGCTGTTAAAAAGGACAGTCTTTAGTTGGGCGTTTTGTGAAATAATTTGGTATCTTGAAAATGGTTTGGAGTTGAGATACGAACTATGTTCATTTCCACTTCAAAAGCCATTTGTAAGAACATTGTGGTGTTTGATTTGGTTGGTGGGATAACTCATTCTATCGGATTCACTAAGCCGGGTTGTTTATTGGTAGGGTTTACCAGTCATACCAACAACCCTATATACCATTCAACCTCTAGGGTTTAACCAATTGCGATGTGTGTAAATAGTGATCATCTGGAATATCAAAAAGAAAAGGTCATCAGTTCAAATCCACATCAACCCACTATCATAATTCTTTTTCTTGTTTTCTCTATATCGTCTCTTTTTACCCCTTGCCCTTGTTCCCGAGGGGCCCGTGAAACTTGCCAAGATTCTGGAATAGTATCTAGCATTACAATGTATACCACACAGGCTTGTTTGCCATTCGCTAGTGACAAGTTTGCCACAGCAAATACATCGACCGTGTTGCCGTATCCACACTTTCAGGTTGCCGTTATGCCAAATTATGTACATACACACTTGTCAAGTCTATGTATTTCAAAATTCCACTTTGACAGGTGACGACTTCACTTATAATTTGACAACAAACAACCAGGAACTTATGAGTCTCCAAATCACTACCGCTTGGACCAAGGGAATAATGAAACTGGCCCTTTTTACTGGATTTCAAGTCCTCCAAAGTGACCACCTTCTGCTTACCGTTTGCTTGACCTGCTGCATTCGGTTCATGTCGTTTCCATCGCGTCCATAAACACGAAACCGAACCGAGTGTCCCCCTTATCCACAAGACCGGTCTCAGTATAACTCTGGGCATTTCATTCCGTAACTCGTTACCTCTGTCTGGTCGTTTCCTGCGAGGCCAAACTCCCTGACTCGTTGGCCAAAGCATCCGGTATCAGGCCCATCTCAAACGCCGTAATTGTGCTAGACTCAAACCACTCAACCCGAAATGTAAGTGGCTAGCTAGGATAATTATAGAGTTTCTGTTAGAAATCCTTACTTGGAACCTTGAAGATTTGCCATGTGCCGGACCAAGAGCCAGGGGGCTCGACATGGCCGTATAGATCGCATCTAGATGGCTGGATTGGCTGGGACATATCAACCTGTATATCATTGGTTAGATGCACGAGAATTGCTTGTCTAACTAATACCAAGGAACAAAGACGAGGCTTAGATATGCGGGGGTAAGGAGATTAAGTTGGTTGAACCAGATCTAACAGAGAAAACATCGGAGACAACATCGAGTTAGATGGGATGCGTACAATCTACGTACGAGAACTTTGGTCTATAATCCGGACCGCCTAATAGAGTTGCGCACGTGAAATCATTTGACAGATTTAGGTATGTAAATCCTCCTACCCACCTTTACGACGTCATCTCATGTTTCTTCACCGTGAGCCCATCAATTATGAAGACACCAGTGTGGTAACTGGAATACCGGATGATCAATGCATAAACACGGCCGTAGAATGCTTGACTGTTGCCTTATCCACAACCCGAGAAAAGAAGGTCCGGGCTCTTCAAATCCTAGGCACCCCGATTATGGGTTTCATGGTCCCATTCAATCTGCCGGTGGCTAGACAAGGGAGTGTGAGCTCCAATATCCGTCCGAGGCCCGGCTCTCCAGAAAGTCTATATAAACGGGCTCCTCGACGGCCTTTGAACAAATTATTTCCTTCCTTTTCTCTCCATCGCATTCAGCGTCCTCATCGGTCTCATCATTCATTTCGAGCCATCCAATCCTTTCATTTTTGCATATCATTCATTCACTTCGCTTTCACCCATTTCAAACCACCATCTTTTTCAACTTTCACTTCTTCAAACCCCTTTTTAAACATTCCAATCACCCCACCAACATTCAAGATGCTTCCCACTACTGTTCTTCTGTCGCTGGTCGCCGCCGTCTCCGCCGCTTCCATCCCCGCTCCCGCTGCCGAGCTGTCCGCCCGTGCCACTGACGTTCCCGTCTGGTACACTCTCCCTGCTACTCCGGCTCTGCCTACCCCCATCTCGACTACCACCGTTGATGTCAACGGCATCAAGATGTGGGTGCAGGAGTACAACAAGGCCGCTGGCGGTACTCCCATCGTCATGGATCACGGTGGTCTCGGTTACTCTGCTTACTTCGGTGATGTCATTACCCGTCTGGTTGCTGCCGGCAAGTACGTCATTGCTCTCGATCGTCGTGGCCACGGCCGCTCGACCTTCAACACTGCCGACACTTTCACCTACGCCCAGATGGCCGATGATATCTACGTCCTTCTCAACCAGATGAAGGTCTCCAAGTACCACGTTGTTGGCTGGTCCGATGGTGGTATCACCACTCTCCAGGCCATGATCAACTCCACTACCGCCGCCCCCATTCAGAAGGCCTTCGTCTACGGTGCCAGTGCTCTTCCCGAGCAGACCAACGCCACCTTCGGTGACACCACCATCTACGCCGGTTTCGTCACTCGCTGCAGCAAGGAATACGCTCAGCTTCAGCCCAACGCTGATTTCTCTTCCTTTGGCGGCAAGGTTGCTACCATGGAGGAGACTCTTCCCCAGTTCACTGCTGCTGACCTTGCTAAGATTGACGGCTCTAAGCTCATGATTGCCGGTGGCCAGTACGAGGAGGCTGTTAACCTGGATGTTCCTGAGATCCTGCACAAGGCTATCTCTAAGAGCTCTGTTCAGATTCTTACCAACGTCTCACACTTCGCTCCCATGCAAGACCCTGACCAGTTCACTAACGCTGTCACCGCTTGGCTCAAATAAGCACTTAACACAAGTGCGCGAATAACGAGGAACACAGTACGGGATTTGGATTAGATAGTAAATCGATGATTATACCACTTAACTTTCTGGAAATTGTGACTTATATGAACCGTGATAGTAAATATTGTCTTCAACAAACACTCACTAGCGTAATTGGTGTAGTGGTAACATTAATCGTTGCCATCTGGTAATGATTCGATTAGCCCTGGGTTCGATTCCCAGATTACGCAGTTACCTTTTTGATTGATCTCTCTTCACCAGTGCATTCGCAGCCTGTGATTGTGAGTGGACTGCGGTTTGTAGCTTGTATCTTTTTTGCACGCCAGTGAACATGAAGTTCTCCGGGCCGACTCCCGGAAGGGATATCCCGACAAAAGCAATGTAACACAAGACTCTGGGGCGGGATCACAAAAAGCACAAAAAGTTATGTAACTGCGTAATCTGGGAATCGAACCCAGGGCTAATCGAATCATTACCAGATGGCAACGATTAATGTTACCACTACACCAATTACGCGAGTGGTTGTTGAATGATATTCGTCATAAGAGCCATTAAGAATAATCCGGAATGTGCGGCGTGACGACCGAGGACAGTTAGGTAGACTTAAAATAAAACAACAAAACAGACGGCCAAGGTTTCGACTTACTGACAAGTCTGCTGGTTATAGCTGATGCCGAATGAAACAACGACAAGAGATCCGTCGTATTGATAGTTCGTGCTGTCGAGGTAGACGTTACATAGTACAACAACAACGACAAGAGAGTCAAGATCTATCTACACTGAGACCTAGAAAGCAAAAAGAGGATTATAGACGGTCGTTGTGTACGATTCATGCCCTAGGTGGGTATCACTTAGACAAGCTGATTCTCTTACATACGCCCGATGTCATGATTTAAAGTTTGCGGGCAGGTCTATACACCATAGATGGTCAAGAGTCTATTAGTGTTTGCCACTGGGCCCTATGTGTAATACTGGGAAAGTTGACTTGGCCTATTGCACTTATGTTCCCTCCCTTCTTGAGACTAATCTGGAGGATTGCATCGTTGTAATTAGGCCATACCAGGAGAGGTCGCCGGCACACGGTTCATTCGTGCTGTCCAGATATATATATGTGAAGCAATCCAACAAAAATACAAAGTGATTAATCCATCCCAGTACCAAAAAAAAGTTCTATTGTTAACATATAACGTTGACCTCACAGATAAATGAAAAAATATGATGACAAGACTGGGACTCGAACCCAGGCGGATTTCTCCATCAGGAAACTTGCGTTAAGGAACGACCTTAACCTGACGCCATAACCAACTCGGCCATCTTGCCAATTCATTAAATAGGATATTACTAATCTGAAAACATGTGCTTTTAGTCACAAAATAGGGCTAGGGTCACAAATCATGCCTGTGGTGTTGTACGTTAGTTTCGTGTAATGATATGCTAGTTGACTAACACAATCACCTTGCTTAGAATCTCATTTTTACACTTTGCTGTGGCCATGAGCTTAAAGTATTGGTTGGTCATGCTTGTGGATCGATTATCGGCCAACAATGATGGCGTTGTATCATGTGCTTTAGCAGCGGCCTTGAGATCAATACTATTGAAGGACGTCGAAATACCTTTTATCAACCTATTATCTGAGATCAAGAATATTGGTGACTTGAAGTTTTGATTGCTTTTGTTAGGATTCCAGAACTGTGTTTATAATACTCATACCAGATACCCCTCACATGACTGGTCAGGTATACGGAGCCGCTAACCTTCCACCTGCAAGGTCCAGTTGTCATTGATTTTGGGAAGCTAGTAAGTCTACTAGATGGGCTATGTGTTGAAGAAATCACTCTTGATTGGATCTGGGACCAGGTGTGGAGTAACTGAATATTCAAATATTCAGAGGTGAAGAGTGACCGTTTGCTTACTACTGTCATGGGAGCTGAGACAATGCTGTCAAACGCTACATCTTGTACAACAAAAGTCAAGCATGGTTTTCCTCTTTGAGCGAGTTTAGCGACGGCCTTAGTAGCAGGTCAAATCTCCCCGCTAAAGGTTTGAAATAGTCAGCACACAGGGAAACTTCACTTTGACAGCTTCGCTTGATATGTAAGCCCCTGAGCAAGATTGGTCGAATATGAATTGGCACCGCAAGGTTTTAAATGTAAACTTGCTGGAAATCTGCCCGTTGCTCACAAAAACAAACCGCTGGATAGAGCGAGACCTTGGGGACTTCATCGACTGCATTATATCGATCACATTTTACTGCGTTGTGGATTCCGGTGACGAGAGGATTACTAAACAGAGGTACTTTGTATCAGAGACAACAATGGGCCGAAGTAATACAATCACTAGTGTCCCGTAGGAACATATTGCTTGGCGGATGTGGATCCCATTGTAAATGAAAGGGGTGTACAACGTGAACTGCGATACCAAACGTGATATCAAACGAATATCGATCCTATCCCGTAAAATAGTAGCTGTCTCCACCTTCGAGTTCTTTCTGACGTCCTTCTCAAAAGGAGCTTCTGCTATCACCTCGAATTCTTCCATCTTGGAGAGAACCCTTATAACTTTTAGGCAAGTCTTGAATCCTTCTCGTCCGGCGAACTTTCCATCGTGACTTTTACACTATGAGCCAGACACTTTCTTGTAGAACTCAGTTAACCTCTCTGATCTAACGTAATTGGAGAACCGACTCAGTAACTCCAGACCATCAAGCAGTCGAATACAATGTAGTATGTATTTACATCATTGGGAGGTGTACTTTGACGTTAACCAACTCAAAGAACTTACGAGGTCAAGACCACAATGGTATCACTAACGTTCATATAGTAAATCTGACAAGATAGAATTAAGAAAGAAAACCGTGTATCTACGTTTGCTGGATACACAAAAGAACTAACACCTAAACAAATATACAAAAGAAATCAAACCCCACATCACCCCACGCCCATTACTCAAACAAATAACAAAGAACAAAAATAAACCCCTCTACTTCCAAACACAATTCAAATGTGCATTTCCTCCCCAAAGATATCTCACCATGTGCCTAAACATATTTCAGGCATCCGATTCATCCCCCCTCCAGTCATGACAAGTAGAATATCACCACTATAAAAGCACGATAGGCAGATATAAAGTGCTATGAGCTACTGAGAATGGTAAGTCTGAATAGTGACGATGAAGAATAGCCACTAAAACCAGACCCAATGGACTGAGTTAAGATCAGTTATACCAGTCAGTGTAGCTGCGGCGCCGGTTAGGGCGCAGACTAGCAGCCCGCTGCAGATCACGAACATTTGTTTTCGCGCGAGTAGATCTCTTGATAACAGTTGTCTTTTTGGTCACCGCAGACGAGGGCTTTATAGCACCCGACTCGCTGCTCTGTTCGCCTGTTTCGTTGGCCGTCTTAATCGTAGCCGCCGCACTCTTTTTAGATGCAACAGCAGCCATAGCCGCGAGCTTCCCGGACGTAGTTTTCTTCTTGGGTGGCTTGGAGCGCTTTGACACGCGGGAAGCGCGCTCATTAATTGCCTGGCGCTTTTCAAGATGACGGGTTGACTGAGGCTGATGGTGAGTTTCGTTGGAAGTGGCTGCCTTGGCTTTGTAGGCGCTACGCGTGCGTGAAGCGATCGATGATTCGCGGTTGTTATCACCAGCTGTGGAAATGGGAGTAGGCAAGGCAGTAGGCGAGAAAATGACCTGTGGTGCCGGTCTTAGAGGCGGCAAGGTTGCGAAGCTCAGCTTCTCTCTCGAGGGTGTCGTGCTGAACAAAGTGCGACTATTCTCCCGGTTGGACATCACCACGGGGGTAGTGTGGCTGACATAACCAGAGGAACTGCTGGCATGGGAAGAGTAGACAACACCATTCAGAGATTCGTGGCCATCAGTAGCGCCGCTAACTTGATGTCTATTCAACAGTACGGGCTTTTCAGGGGAGTCTAGGTCCATTGCGGTGCCAACGTCGATAAGTGTTGTGTCGAAGGTAGGGGGCGCCAACGTAAGTGCGGTAGAAGCTTGCTGAGCACCAGTAGTAGAACCATTTGACTCGGAGGTGGTAGACGGCTGAGTGGTAGCGGGCTCAATGGTAGTCTGTGTCGTAGTCTCAGTGGAGTTTTGGACAGGGCCACTTGCGGGTTGAACTTCTTCGGATGCAGGTGAAGTGAAAGAGTCAGTGGGGATCTAATCCATTGGCTCATAGTCACCACCAGAGGCTCCGTCATTGCTATCAGGATTATGGGCATCAGCCGGGGCGGGATCATTGGCGGGATTGTTGGCGATGTCAACATCGGCGGGAATAGGTGCAGTATGGATCGGATTCGTGGCTAGTTTCAATGCAACGATTAACGTCACGGCCCAGATACGGGCCAGGTTCTTGGTCACACGGCGGCGCATAGGCGTTACAGAGATGAGCCACTCTCGAGGGATGGCTTGGGGCTTCTTCTTGTTGATTGCCAAAGAGGCTTCCGGCTGAGGGGCATCGTCAACGGCGTCGTCAGCCGTGAAGGTCACCATCTTGAGATTGATTAATGGTTATTGTTGATAACGTGACTGTATGGATACGCTTAATTGCTTTGAAGATGAATGGAAACTGACGAATACTGGTGTTGGTGAAAATGTGGAGGTGCATTAGAAAGAAGAAAAAATACAAAATAAAATTTGTGGGAAATATTTTTATTTTGGCACATCTACAATGTGGACAAACATTTTCACTTTCATGGGAAATCCCAATTAGGTAATTTCCTACACCTCACATTGTGGACCTGAATTCAGCGCCCACCCTCTGGAAAAAGAAATTAACAGTGGATTGGTAACTTTCTTTCAGGCCTGCACATGTAATATTTTGCGTAGTTACTCTACAAAACATCTAAAGCATCAATATGACAAAGAAGCCACAAGAGTGTTGAATTAGCTGTGCGAAATAATCTGGTGTTTTTTGTTACCCATGTGTTTCTTTGATAGCAATAGTGAGACCATTTTGGTTCTGCACTGAAGTTTAGGTAGACTGCTAGGCTAGTGGGTAATGGATATCAAAGGCTCTTGTGGAATAACACGCGAGATCATCACTCAACAATCCTGAAAGGACGAATGGCAGCTACGGTCACACGCATCAGTTTACATGAGGGTATCCCGTGTACTGTTGTATACTATTCCTCACAGATCCACCGAGCACTAGAAAGTGGACCTATATAGGATCGACTAAGTGGACTCTCTTCTACATACGACCATAGCCTGCGGAAAATACGGGGTCCCGTCTGCTCCCCCATAGTCAAGCCACAGAGCGCTGGATTAGTAGTACGGTGGGTGACCACGTGCGAATACCCGGTGTTGTATGTCTCTTTTTGCACTTTTGAGTCTCTTTTTTACCATAACCCATGGCTGAGTTATCCGCTGTTGAAACAGAAATATTCACGATTTTGCTGATGTGTCTACTAGGGTTGACACAAACAACAAGGGTTAACGGACCACCACGGCGTGCTTCGGCCACATGGATTTGAAGATGACACTACCACCTACTAAGGAATAGTTATGATCATCATGGTTTAGAGTCCGAAAAAAGTCCACTTGGTTTATATTGTGCCTAGCGGGGCTGAGGTCTTGGTGACCACACTCATAACTTTAGTGGAGTTAGGTAGCTTTTGTTTGAAAATGTTATGCATTGTTACGCCGCTTGTGATGCCTGGAATCAACCTGTCACACGGGAGGTAAAGATACATTAACAATGTGTTACGCAGCTGTTCTAATTTGGCCACTTCTAGACGTCACATATTTTACTGATCTGGGTTGAAGGGGAATATTCTGTGATTATTAACCAAACGAGGTTGGGAAATAACACCTCGATTTTCTCAATGAATTAATGTTGAGTGTTTATAGTGCACAATGTCAACTCTCTCAACGCTCAAGAACCTTACATTTGGCTCTTAAAAACAAGTCGGTATCGACATATCTGAGCGCAAAAACCGTAGGCGGGTAGTGTGTACGTACTGCCCCCCCTGCCTTAGAACTACGGCGTTGTTTATGTCGTCTGCTTGGTCAAAGCCATGGTATTTTGATACATGTATCTTTGTCTGTGTGATGCTTCATGTAGCTATCGATTACAACCCTCTGGAGTCGGGTGTCTTGTGTGAGAGATTTTGGTTAACTGGGTGAACACGACAACGTCAAGTAGTGCTACCGCGAGGCTTAGTTTGTGTTTTTCGATCGGTTTCGGCCAGTTGTCGAGGATTTGAGTTGTTGGAGATGAAGGCTCTACAATGCTGATCTCTCTAGAGACAGCAAATCAGATGGCGGTACACAAAAACAGTCGGATGGGTAATGTCCGTGATATTTGGGATTCGCAGAGGCTATATGTATGGCTCAGTTGCACGGCAATAGATGGTCGCAGCGTCAGGCTAATGCCTCTGGTTAAGCGCACGATGTATCTGGATAGATGCCCCTGTTGGATTTCGGCGTATAATCAAGGGATAGTTTACCCAGTCGAAGGTCCCCGACTTTCAGTTAAAGGGGGTCAGCCGAGTCTGGTCCCTCTAGAAAAGTCTAGTCATTGTCATAACCTGTTCATCTGTCTAGTCCACTAGACTGCCTTCTATGAGTAATATCTCTACACTGTCCAAAGCTTCTACCTCATTCCACCTGATTTAGGTTGATGACGGGTAATATATCTAGATTAGGAGATAGTGGCAACCTGGGACGAATATACACATAAGCAGAAGTTGCATGTAGTAGTGAAATATGTGCCGAGCCTGTCGCCCCACAGAAGCTGCTGGTCTCCACCTTAGCAACACAGATTGTTTGTCTGTCTATATCACTGTGGCCCTACCTCCCCGCTTATTTCTGAACCTTTAGTTTTATTTTCTGCATCTCATAGACCTTGCGCTGTGACAATATTTAGCAACAACATCATCATCTTGCGTCGGCGCATGACGACCAAACACTTAATCTTTCATTAGGGACATCTTGCGCTTTATTGAGCACATCACAAGCAAGCATTATAGCCTACTCTGCCGACACTCTTTCATCCATTGCCGTCTGTATCGTCGGTCAAAGTACAGCAGTCGTGTACTCAACTGCTTGGTTTTCACATCAGCGCAGCAGCGTCCGTCAAATGATCCGATTTAGCACATGTTGATGAAAACACTACTCGCAAACATGTCGACACATCAAACCAAAGATGGAAAGGCGTCAATTGGTCCCCGCAGCGATGCGGCAGATTAGGCTAGTGGCCTCACCATGGACAATCCAACTCCCTGTATATCTCTTTGGCTGTGGGGTAGAATTCCCATTGGTGACCATTTTCGGATTAACTCGATTGACAATGGGACTCCAAATAGGGAAAATTGATACTGACCTTCGCGATTCACCGTCCCACGCCGGGGCGATCCTGCTTCCGAACCTCCCCATCCCGTTTCACGGGCCACCCACGCAAGAAAACGATTTTAATTGGTTTCAGTCATTGGAAGGCACCCATTTCTCCGCTGAAGCCCTACTCCCCGACTTCCCATAGCCAATTGAAAACTTGCGCCCAACCGGTCGGTCGGTCGCCAATGAGAAAGTGTCCGGAAACACGACAGCTGATAGCCCGACAACGGCAAACGATGATATTTTGCTCATGCCGTTGGCCACTATAGTGTTAACATGTGGACATGGGTGTTGAGTGGGATGACATTGGACTTGGTTTCGTCTGTTTACGGACTAGGCTGTGTAACAGGCTGTGCCGGAGCAGGCATTCTAGGCCACGAAGGATGGTCTGGACATATAACCCCCCTCTCTCTCTCCTTTTTCCCTTCCTTAGATAACTTACTGGATACTGAATAAGTTAATACTACAATCTACAGTCAACACTTACAACACTCTGAAATCTATACCACCACTCGGGAAGATTCGCATATACATGATGCTGATCCGACCGTTGTAGTCATGGACGAGCCTCCATCTGAGAACGTATAAATGTCCGACGACACCCCTCTTAGCATTCCCGCGTTTGACGCTGAGTAAATTTCAACGTCATATCGACCTTTGGCTGAGAGAATTTGGCCCTCCGGTATGTCAAATTGTCATGGCGAAGTGTATCCTTCATTCCTAACCACGCACTTTCGATAGTAATCCCGGGCACCGGCTTTGTGTGCGAGGCTGGTATGGATTACGTCCTGTTCGTCGACCGGATCGCCCCATTCAGGTTCCCAGGTATTTCTAACCACTAAATATCCTAAGAGATGTGCACCGACGGCTAATGACTCTATAGACAACCAGCCATCGCAAATAAGCCGGTTTGAATACACCCAAATTTTGCAAAAGTACAGACGCGAGTGGGGGCTCCTGAGAATCGCGAGAGATCTCGTATTCACTCCGGAAGCGTGCGTGATAGACCAACAGGCCTGGAAGCGAATCCGCAGTGGAAACCTTGCATCAACTTCTGGGCCTGAAGGGCGGTTAACCCTCCATGACTTCCGTTGCATGGTGGGCCCGAATCTCAAGCTCGGTGACAACATCGTGGACCTCTTGCTTTATTGGCTAGATGTCTTCACAAACGTCCATAGTAGAGCCACGGACTATCCCAAATCCGGCAATCGGTCGGTCGTGGCAATGGGGTCGTCCTTCATCAAATCAGTGATGAACAAAGATCGAAATAGCACTACTAGACAGCTCAAAGCCAAGGGCATCACCGCACGCAATTTCCGCAACCTCGAGACGGTCATATTTCCAGTTTGCGAGAACTGTCACTAGTCCTTCTTAGTCGTCAAACCGGTCGCACGGCAAATTGCTCATGTTGATAGTTTCGCGGAAGAAGGGTCATCACGGCTCACTACTGCAGTGAGAAAATGGATCAGCAACCTTCTTGGAGACGGATACATTCAGGATGAGTGGACTGTAGTTGATATGGTCACGCCCCTGGGGACGAACGGCTGTGACTGTGGCATGTTCACCATCCTAAATGTCCTGGCTCTGGTATTGGGTTGTTCGCCCGAGTCAGCATATTGCCCACATGACTTCAATTCTCATCGTATTAATCTGACGGGCATGCTTCTGAACGGCGGGTTCCATGGGGAGTTTTCGCTTAAACGGCTGTAGCGGACACAGGCCTATGGCTTTTTGCTGTTTATTGTCAGTGTAAAGTGTAATCATTTCTAGATGTTAACATTGTTTAAATCACAGAAATTGAAATTTGTTAACACGTGCATGCGGATGTTGGGTTGATGGCGTCATAAGGGTCTAGATGGATAAAGGATTATGTGACAAGGCTGCTTCCCAGGCCTTGTAACGATTGTTCCCTGAAAAGTTCGGGGATATGATGACTGCGCCCACCTCCCTCTCTCCTTAGCCTCCAGAGATAATCTATCAGATACTCAGACCAGTGAATACAGCAATATACGATCACCACTACGACATCTTTACCATCACTTGTCAAGTTTCGCAAAAATGCGTATTGGGATCAATTAAAAACCAACATAATATGGATATCATGTCTTCATTTGGGGATGAGACGTCATCTATGACATGAATGCCGTGGTTGGACTCGAAAGGAAGCTGGCTTAAAAAACAGAGACAGATACTGTCCTACAGCTCTAGGCTACCTAGGTGACAAAGCCATCATCTCATATTCGGATAGCATCTTGGCATATGATATCATCGAGGACGCTACTCCTCTCATCCGGTACCCTCTTGGTTGAGCCCAAACCCGCCGAACAACAAGAACATTGTCGAGGTGTCCAGTCCCATTGGTTACCTAAAACAGTTCATTCATAATCACGCCGACGCCCGAAGGCCCTTAAGGTCCTTCATTTCAGCGCCTCAAATCAAGGGACCAACGACTGTTACCATGTCCTGTCTGTTGTGACTAATGCTGTACTAAACCTCCAAGAGGAATAGTGTAAAAGTCACAGTGTCCCGTGTTGTCGCGGGGATCTAGTGTTTAAGGTTGCGTATCTGTTTGAGAATCCACAGAGGAGTTGGGCCTGGAAACAGAAAGAAAGAGAAGGCAGGATACTATACCCGCGGAGTATTCAGCACATTTCTGCCGTAGTCTTGACTGCGTAGCGGGTTGGACGCTCTGTTCCACACAAAGGTATTGTGAGGTCACTAGAATCATCACGCCTGTTGACTTGGCACCCGTATCATTGAAGCACCGCAATGCATAAGACGGACGCCAGAGAGGTCAATATATAATGGGGTTCGTGTATGTACGTATTCTGTATGCAAAAAGGAAATACCACGTTACCAAGTATACAAAGGAAATACAACCCTATCCTCACAAACATCGAACACTTAAACCACCAGTAAAACAACCATAAATGAAGTATACCGCTAAGTGTAGCCTAAATGTATCTTGTCAGGTGACAGCCTCCCTGCCTATTTGTCTGTGAATATATTCCAGGCGACAGATTCCATGCCTGCTTGCCTTGCAATATACTCCAGGCAACACACTCCATACCTATTTGCCTGGCAGTATATTCAAGACACGGATAGGCATCACTACCTTGTTTAATGGTGAAGCGTCCTAGGTAACCACAATCCGGACCGAATAGACAAACGTCAGGTTGTCCAAGACAGTACAGCCCATGGGGAACCATGGTAGCAATGGATAATCCCCGCCGAAACATCAATCTGGAGACCGAGTTGACGCCAGTTGTACTAGTTGTTGTGACTACGGCGCCGGTTCTGGCGCACACTAGCAACTCGTTCGCCATCACACTTAGTGACCTTGGTGAGAGTAAATTTTATAGCCGTAATATCCTTGTTCATCGAGCTAGAGCACGACGGAATTCAATCTGGATTCGACTGACAACTGTCTCATTTACTTGCATTTACCGGCTTGTGGATGTGCTCCTAGCACTGGAACGTGGACTGATATGGGACTTACTTAATGCATTGTCTTTCCCATGCGGCCATATCCTGCGGAAAATATGGTGTTGCAAAGCTCCCCCATATTCAAGCCACAGAGCGCTGTGTCAGTAGTATTGTGTGTGATCATCTGCAAATACTCATCATTGTATGTTTCTTTTTGCGCGTTCTAATCTATTTTGTAGCCCTCCCGTGCTGCTGAGGTACCTGCTATCTACACTGAGATCTTTCGCTTTTTTGGCACAGTCACTAACAAGATTGGAAGGGGACACTAACGCCCTCTTTCGAGCGTTGGTGATGGTCGGCTTTTCCATTCTGACCAAGTTTCAATTGATCTGTGCTGTACCTAGAGTATTTTTGGAGTTGCGTACCATGCTTGTAAAGCAAGTGAAACTAGGTAGTTCCTGTTTGGTCATGGCATTTGCGGTTACGCAGGTTTTAATGCCTTGATTCCGCCTGTGGCACGGATGCGCGAGATATACTAACGTCGCAGTAGTTAAAAGTCCCATTTTGACTCACATCGACTTGTTCACTCCTAGTAATCTACATCGAGTTAAAAGCCCTCCTTGTTAGAAAACAATCCTGTCCTCTACAAGTCATGTTGCCAAGCTAGACTCTTGGGGGTATGCTAATACTACCACCCCAAAGCAGACTAGCTACTTTGGGCGCGGTCAAATCCTCTTTTCATGTCAACTACTGGAAGATCGTAGCTTTTTGTGCTCAACCACGATTCGGACTGCCGTGAAAACTAGAGCCGGTGGTGTAGGTACGGTTCGTTGGGATGCCAGGTTAAGTCGTTATCGAGATGTGATCATGTCAAGGCAAAACATAGTCGTGGATTCAGCGTATTTGAGCTCTCAAGCTTATTTTGAATGCTCACAGCTGCGTCGAGTGAATGATAGACTACGATCAAGAAGTAACTTGCGGCGTTGGGCAGATGTGGCTATAGATCGGACCAAGACTGACCCAAGAGAGTCTCCTGAGACAGCTTGTGGGAGCCCCTCCTGCTAGTTATCATTGCTGCCTTGTACAGATCATGTGCTCAGAACCTGGTGATAGTGCTATCCCCATCCCCCGCTTCATTTGAGTCCAGATATTAAAAATAGATTAAGAGACGTAGTGGCCACGTAGGATGAATATGTATATTAACATTACCTGTAAGTGCTCGCTTGATGTGTGATGGCTCGTCCTTAAATAGTCAACACTGATTTCCTACCCAGCAATGCGTAGTGTTTGTATGGCTTATGATTCGGTTATAAAAAGGTGGCTTCTCCCCTTTAACCTAACACTTTCATTTCTCCTCTTACATCTCAGAGCCTATTCACAAAAACATCATTTACCAACCCAATCATCATTTCACTGCTACGGCTAGCTGTGTCACACAAAAAGTATCATCAAGAGGATTATCCTGATCTTCAACAACACTGCCAACAAATTCTTCACTGGCCTTTATTCATCTTCTACATTTCATTGCCTTTGTTTTTGCGCATCAAAGCATTGTGTGGCGCTCTATCGGGCTTCTTTGTTCTCCCATTACCGTCTGAACTACCATCAAAGACTTTATTTCGGGCTACCCTAATCAGACCGGTGTTACCAACAATGTCTACACAGCAACCTCAATACACCGAGGGTCTGATGATCCAAAGCCAGTTAGAGGGCTCTATGCTAAACCAACAGCCAGAGCCCTTCATCGACAATGCCTTCTGGTATCCAAACCTCGGTGTGTAAATTTCTCATTTTCGATATGAATGGTTTCTGCAATCATGTGATGTATCGCTGGGCTAACAGTATTTCGTTAAACAGAGAAAATTGATCCTGCTCTATTAAACCAGTCACTTGATACGGATTCACCCTTTTTCTCGGGTCTCTCCAACACCTCGTCGGACACTCCTGACCAAGGAAACGGCTATGCCTTACCCCAAACACTGAGCACCACACCTTATGTCGATCCGACTTTGTCTCTTGATTCCCAGTCTACATCTGAAGACTCGGAGATGATAGACGCTCTCTCTGCCAATGGTCCCACAGATGATGTTGCTTAGATTTCAACATCCTCCCGACCGCAGGCGGAGAGAATCTGGCCCGCAGGTACGTTAAGTAGCGATAGCGATAGATACCACTCATGTCTAACCGCACACTTGGAATAGAAATCGCAGGTTCCGGGTTTGTCTGCGAAGCGGCCATAGATCATCTCTTGTTCATCGATCTGGTCGCCCCGTCCATGTTCCCAGGTAAGCCTAACGCTGTCATATTTCAAGGAATGTAGACTAACAACCGATGGCTCTATAGACTCCGAGCCCACCCACATCACCCGTTTCGAGTACGACGCAATCTTACAATGTTACCGAAGACGATGGGGACTCCTGAGACTCGCCAGGGATCTTATCTTTACCCCTGGCGCATGCGCTTCAGGCCAACAGGTCTTGCATCAAATCTGCACCGGGAATCTTGGACCGGTGGCTTGGCCGGAAGGCCAGTTGACCGACCGCGATATTGCATCAGTGATTGGTCCAAAGCAATGGCTCAACGACAATATCATCGATTCCTCGCTGTCTTGGCTGGATCGCTTTGCCAACCTCCGAAGTGGGGCCACCAACTACCCGAAGTCGGACAACCGGTCTGTCCTGGTTATGGGATCATTCTTCATCAAGTCAATCATGAAGAACGGCGGCAAAAACACCATCAGAGCCCTCAAAGCCAAAGGTGTCACCTCGCGCAACTTCTCCGACATAGAGACAATCATCATTCCAGTCTGTGAGAACTCTCATTGGACGCTCCTGGTTGTCAAGCCAATAGCTAAACAAATCAGTCACGTGGACAGTCTTACGGAAGAAGGGTCACCACGACTAGTTTATGCTGTGAGGAGATGGATCAGCAACTTGCTTGGAGATGGATATACCAAGGAGGATTGGGCCACGGTCAACATTACCACACCTCGGCAGATCAACACTTATGACTGTAGCATGTTCACAATTCTTAACGCCATTTCTCTGGTATTAGGCTGTGTGCCTGACTCGGTGTACTACCCGGAGGATATCAACTTGCACCGTGTCAATTTGACGGCGATGCTTCTCAATGGCGGGTTCCATGGGGAGTTTGATCTTGGGAGACTCTAAAGGTCAGGTGTTTTGATAATTTCATTTCTTCACATTTCTTGTATTTATACTCACATCAATTGAGGAACTATTTGTACGCCGCAGCAGCTTTGAGTGATAGTTAATGTAAAATGGAAGATGAATTGATTCCATCTTCATGGGTTGAATCAAGCATTCCGCTAAATTCTTTATTGGGTCAGCAGGAGTAAACAGTCATGTTTCTCGAACGGTTATTATCTTTCGAGGCGGCACAACTTTAAAAACTCCAAAGTCGTTTGGACAAGCCATCCTAGCATGAATTTACATTATCAACGACACCGACTCGTAGTGCTACCTTTATCATACATCAGTAGTTAATAGTATTTCGGTTGTAACGTCTTTACCCAGCAGGTAGTCCCACGGAAGTCAGCTCATCTATTGCTCGAATGACTTGCTCACAGCACATTGCGATGTATCCTTACATGGAGCAAGGTTATCTTCACAGCACAAACGGTTGTCTCGAATGTGTTTCTTTACGCTGAAGGTATCGAGATAGGTTTTAGTGTTGTAACAGTCGAAAAAGGCCTTGGCCTTGGCTGTCCTGCGATAAATTATAGATGCAAATCAGGTCTTGTTGAGAGGGTCATGAGATATCCAAACCGATGGCCTCCACAGATACGGTCAACAGTAGGGTTACCCATACCAGGGTTAAAATAACAGTGTATATAGTCAAATACTGTGCGTCCGCACTGTATGAAGTCGCGCAAGACAACCGGAACATCCGGGAGCGGTTGTCCGAGTACCGCGACGGAAAACATTCGGCCAGACCCAGCAAATGAGACCACGTGACAAGTCTCGTTCGGTCACACTTCAAGTTTGCCAAGAAGTGTAGTGGTACGTTATCCGACGGATTCCGGTACCGGTTCTGGATTTAAAGCTCAACGGGTACTCATCATCGAGATCTACTAGTAGGCCATATCACCGCACCATGGATGTGTCTTACTCAGAGGTCAACTATTACTGTTCCATAAACATCGTCCGGCCGATAGCGACATGAACTTGAACATGGCCAATTGGTGATGGGTGTTGTTTTACGAATAGCTGGTGAACCACTTCCGCCAAAAAGATGTACATAGCTAGATATCCGTGTTATGCTTCAATGCCTACTTCCGACACCATACATTGTAGACCGAGACTTCGGCACTCGGTCCGTTCCGGACAGTGCGAAAAAATACACACTGGGATGACTAAGTCGAGATTTGGCAAGCGTCGCACAAGGGCACGTGCATATATCCAATGTGGTATTAACTACACCACATCTTCTGTAGAGAGGCAATTACGTTCACGACCAAATTTTTTAAAAAATGCGAGGTTGCGAGGAGAATGACCGATTTGGTCTTGATAACGGGCAAGACAGATAAACCATGCTATAACAATAATTCGATCATATGTTACTCTGTGTGAATGAAGATAATTAATCTGCATTAAGTGGTTTCATGGTTAGAAGGAAATTGAATGCACGCAGGACATATGTGTAGGCAACGGTACTAGAAATGACCTGTAGCTTGAGAATTGGAATTAAGTTTTGTGCTGAAGTGTGGTTATACTCAACTATACTTAGATGTAATTTGGATACCGGGAGTAGAACGCCATGTTGGGCAAAATTGGAACTTTTTAGTCAGTATGCCGACGACACGTTTGACTGAGAGGCGGGATCAATGAACAACAAATAACGAAGATAGAGTGAGTACCAAACATGATAAACACAATATTGAGTTGATTATTACTTTATCGGTGGGTAACTCAGAAAGTTATCTCCTTGATGCATATTAGTTAATTGACCTGGGTAAATTGCGACAGATCGCTGTCCTCAATTTCGCAGGTGTTCGTTTATTGAGACCACAAACAAAGTACTTGCCAGTGCAATTCTTTGTGAACCATATGAAGAAGGCCTCTGTATTTACAACCTTGTAGGGTCCAGCCTTCTGGTTTGGGCCAATACCTCGGTGGATATACTGGCCTTTGTGCCCAGGCAGGCGGGGTACGTAGAGGGTGATCACAAAGCACCTGTTACTGGTCAACCTGTATATGGGGTTAATGTGGTCAGTGAGCCCTAACCCACTAACTATCATTTAACCCACACACCATCTTTCGCAAGGCTCAGTGGCTAAAGCAACTTGACCCAAGCACTTTGTTGTGGATTGTTTCTTCTTCTTTATGTATATGCATACAGATACGATCCAGCCAGTTTTTCGCTAGCTATCTTCTTTCATCGTGACCTTTTGTTCAAAAGAATCGTGCCATCTTTTTCATTTCGAGGATACTACTGTGTTCTCGATTAACTGTCGGCGCAATTAACGATGGCTTGCAACGACGTAGGTGCCCCTCCCCCCCTCAAACTTTGAGGCTGTACGACTGGATATAGTCACCCACCCAAGCACACCGATATTTTGCCAGTTGTAAATGACTACATACTACCTTTAAGTGTCTAACATCAACGGCGATCACCAACTAATTCCGTTCATTTAGCGCATGCGCGAGATGTTTACTAGCATCTTCGCCGGAGAGTACACGGCACCTGATTGGATGCCCCCTCACCCGTCATCTTGCACTTCGTCTGAATCAGAGCCGGAATCAGACGACCCAGAGTCCGATGACTCGGTGTTAGAGGACGAGTACCGCGAGCCTTGGTGGAGCGACGAACGCACAATTTCTTTCATTCGGGTGGAATTATTCACCACGAACCCATCCCCGGGCCCGTTCTGTGGTGAAACCGGTATCCCGTATCAGTTCGCAAATGGCCCTCGCCGTTTCCGTCCTATTGACGTCACCAAGGACACTACTCCAGCCGCTGCAAAGGCCAATTGGCTATCGTGGCGTGGTCTGTCTTATGACCAGGAGTACCACCAGCTCCTCAATCGTCTTCCCTCGTCTCCAAAAATATGGGCCAAATCCCCGCTCCGCCAGGTTGCCTTATTCTGCCCCCTATCTTCCAAGTGCCCTTCCGAAGTGTCATAGAACGACGCTTCCGAAGAAGCCCTTTGTGCCCCTCTGCCTATCTGCCATGCCGAGACTTTGGCATCTCCTGCTGATATCTTGCCAATGTCTCCGGAAGCCGATCCCCGCCAGCTCAAACCCTCAGTCAAACAGGAAGATTCGCTCACAGCGCAAACTGATTCGCGCACCAACCAAGGAGTTGATGAATTCGTTAGGTCTTCTGATGTTGAAACATTGTGCAATGCATCGTCTTCAACGCCAAGTGAGACGGTCGAACAACAACTGATTGGGCTGAATTGTATACGCGCTACCGAGATCCGCAAAGTTAACCCCCTATTCCCCACAATTGAGTCTCTGGCTAGTCGCACGATGCAGGTCATGGACACTACTGTGGACGTTTGTGATGACGATAAGGATGATGATCTGTCGGTCGGACGTTGGCCCATCCCGCCTGGCCCCAATGGTTACCCTATCGTTCGCGCAATTCGAATTGAAGAAGAGCCGAGAAAGAAGGTTCGCAGGATGAGTGCTAGTGGTCGTCTGCAGACTGCAAACTTCATCAGTTGGCCCCAGCCCAAACCGTCTGGTTCCGAATATGTTGTCTTACCAGTGGTCGATCATGACTCCAGCGGAGACTCTACCGCTCCTCAAGCTAAGCTTGCCTGCAAGCGTGATGACAGTGCATCTAAAAATAATGGCATTGAGTTGTCTAGAGATGTTTGTGTCTCTCTATCAAAGCTGCTGTTCACTACTATGACTAGTGATGAAGACACTACTGTTCAACACACCATCGTTGAAGACTGCAGTGATGTTCTCTCCACCCCGCAACGCCCGCCAACTCCGGTTTCCAGCGCTGTCCCAGACATATTTTTCTATACTGAACCCGCGTTAAATCAACAGCTTCATTTCATTAATGATGCTGGTGAGCTCTCTGGCTTGTGGCGCCAAGCTAAACAGCCGGAGCGGTTTTCTGCAGATATTTCCACACCCGATTGTGCCCTCCAAGAACGCACCAACTTAATCTCTAGAACTTCCTCGCAGAATCATGGCGCTGACGTCATTGATGGTTCTCCGTACGCCACATCAGCGATAACCTTTCATGGCATGGATTTCACACGCGGGGTTTCGGGGCATCACCGCCGGCTACCGGAGGAAGAATCCAAAGACAACTACACCACCAAGCCTCAGAATACCAACAGTAACGATAGCTTTTACATTAATTCCCCTGCCAAGGCTTCATCCTCTGATGTCTCGTCTCTTTCTGTCTCAGATTCGATGTCCTGTACGATTGGGCATGGGCTACTAAGTGCTTCCAACTATTCTAGAGAAGATCTCTCGGGGGCAATTGAACGCGATGAAGATTTTGAATGCGAAAGTGCCTTGCTTTCTACTCGCTACGCGGCCACTCGCATCCTTAATACACTACATCGTGTCCCTACTGACACTCTCTCGTATGCCATTGAGCGCGGTCTATCGGCTGCTGCTACCAATAGCACAGAACACGTCTTTCCTGAGCCTTCCACTGTACATGAGACTCTTTCTTGCGAAGGTGCTACTCTAGCGATGAACTATTCTAGAAGTCGCATTGGTAACGGTTCCACTGCACTTCCTCCTGACGTCAGTTTCAGCAGCACTAAATGCGGACTGACACCAAAATCAGAACTGCCTGGTGGTTCCATTTTCGAGTCTACCAACAGCCTGTCCGAACGTGTTCATGAAACACATGTTACAGAAGTCATACAACCGGCACTTCAAGCAAATCATACGCATGACAACTGTTCTGCGTTTGTTTGTTCACTGCCTAGCAACATCAACATTCCGCAGCCTGTCAACGATGCTCCTCTCATTTCTGACGGGTGCCTGCAAGTTACGCCAGATTCAGTCTCAGTATGGTGGATAGACAACACCACTGATGCATCTGGAACTGTGGGCGATGACTCCCTCAATGGCCCTTGTTTAAACCGGGATGGTTTTATACAGCCTCTCCGCACTGATTTTAGAGAGTAAACTTCTACTGCTCAACTGCCATCCCCCGGTCTAAATGCTACTATCTATAACGTCGCGTGAAAGGCATCTCGTGGCTTTGGACAAGCGAGAACGGTCCTTGCCATCGCTATGAACGATCCTCGCCCGGCAACTCCTACCACTATGTTGTCATCCGATTCTCCTCTCATCGCCTCAAAAGGCGCCGCCTTTAGCTATCTTTTTCCATAGAGGCTTCTGTCCTCGTTGTTGCTCGACTTAAACCTGTCTTCCAACTTGTCTGTTGTAGTCCGTCACAAGCCCAGACGTGGACTGGATTGTCGACCGCACCCTTGGGGGGAAAGAGTGGTGGGGCTGTGTTCGGGATTTCAGCATCCGTGGTCGTCTTTAAAAATGCTCTCTTTTGCCTGCGGCTTGCCTGTGTCATCAATGGCCAAATGGAGTTCTAGTTGAACATCGTGATTTTCGGTGGCTAGGTGGAATTACCTACGCTCTTATATGCCTATAATTGTCTTTCTAAACTGTCGTGATGAATTGTTCATAAAAGAGGGCAGTTTAGAGGGGTTGAGATGTTGATTGGGTGACTGGGTATATTGTCGAGGCATCATTTCAGGTGCTGTTAGGCAACTCGGTGGGAAGTTAAATTGTGCGTCAACTTAGTTGGCTATGGACTTGCGTAATTGAATACATGGAGGTGATTTGATTTGTCAATGTATTGTGCTCTGATTACCTTCTAAGTGAATGTTATATATGGGTTCATTCTTGTGATCAAAGATACAAACTCGGTGTGTGCTTCATGCACTTTCTGGTACCTTAAATTGACTTCTTGCCTGTAGTTGTGTACTTGTGTAGATACTCACTCTGGGTTCCTGTACCACCTGTTCATTGTACTTTACTCGTCCTTTGTTCTCTAACTGGCGTGTTAGCATGTGTGCTACTTTGTTTTACGTCTATCGGCGTCAAACGTGACGTCAACACGAACTGAATGGTATGCTCAATTTGCTTCCAGGTAGCCTAGCTTCAGGACACTAGGGCACGCCCAAACAGGATCGGATGTAAGGTGAAATCGCGGAGTTACCGACGTCTGTTGCTCTGTATTGGTGGCACCAATTTGAAGAAACCACCCCTGCTGAGTGTCATAGAAGTCGGCTAAATAGTCTTGCCGTTCATTCTTGTGCGACATTCTATGGCACACGGTCAACCGTAGGGTTCTGAATCACCCCTAGGGTATTGTGATCGGGGTGAATTGGACAACACACAGTGCTAGACAGTGTGCACTGTATGAAGAGGTCGAGTGAAGTGACTAGCCTGGAATGAAGAAATATACACACCGGGTAGAGGGGAAGATGAAATAGGATCACGGCAACAACTACTAGTACGAAAACCTTCGCATGCGTATGTAGCTAAATTCAGTAACCTCAATTATAATTGGGCTGTGGTATGTCGGGAGAGTATACAGCTTCGACTATGTCACTGTGCTTATCTTATCTTGCCCCAACGGCAGGGATATCTCGGATAACTGATGTGGAGGATCACTACACATTGGGCCCAGGAAAACGGATTCGAGAACAACATACTTCAGAAGCTTGGGCAGAAACGAGTTTCTTGCAAGTTCGTCTGCTCTGTGCCCACAAGTAATAGTCCTTTGTTTACTATTGAGGATATCCATTGCATTCTGAAGATTAGTCGGCATATCAACAATCAAATCTTGGTCTTTCCCAAAGTCCCTTTGCCTTCTTTGTTTTCAGATTCCGTATAGTACCCGTCCGCCATATCGCCCCGGTCTAAGAGTCCAGGCTCAGCCCCGCAGCCATCCCCAGTCAATGATAACTTGAGAGCCCGCCTTATGCTAGCTACTCCCGAAACCTCTTTTAGCGTTGATGATATAAGCATGCTGGAGATGATGCTCCTTGTCAAAGAGCTTGAAGTGAAGAAGGCCCGGTTAGACGCCCAGTTGGCGGCTTTTAAAGCTACTAACTCCCAGGCTTCCACGACCTATCAAGTCCCCTCCTCTCCGCCTCCCGAGGTACGTCTGGTGAATACCGCGTTACCAAGGCATCGCTCTCGTTTTACCGAAGAACCCGTTGAGCCGTTGCTGCCCGCGTACGACGACACGGACACCACATTCTACCCAGCCCGGAGGATGTCGGTAATTTTATACTGGAGACGTCTGGTAGAAGTATATCAAGACGATGTTGGTGAGTTCGTACGTACGGTGTTTGCCTCGTTGGAAGGTGAGGCCAAGTTGAAGTTTAACGGCATTATTGGGACTTTCTTCAACACCAAAAACTTTACCATTGAGCGGTTCTTTGAGGAGACGGACGTGTTGTTTTGAGACCCCCATCGCGCGCGTCTAGCGGACTTGGAACTTAACAGTACCATTCAACTCACGATTTCTGGCACCCATCACCACTTTGACGCGATGAACCGTCTGTTTCGCCTGTCCGGCGTTGAACGCGATGACATTGAAAAGATTAAGATCGTTCGCCAGTCATTGGTTCGGGAGTTGAGGGATATTTACCCTCTGGTACCTCCAGAGACTAAGTATGCCAGTTTCTGCAGCGTTATCAAGAGCCATGCGATCAAAATGCACGAGAAGCACAACATGGAGCTTATTCATGGGGTTCCCCCTAGAATTTCACGCAGGATGTTTGCCGATCCTTACACTACCCAATCCCTAGACCATGCACACCACAACAATAACAGCCAGTCTCATGGGGGCAGAGGGAAGAAGTGGGATACCCAGAGTCAAGGTGGACAAGCTCAAAGTGACAATAAGACACAGAAGGGTAACCAGACGAGCACGAACACGAATTTTGCTAAGAATGGGCACGATGGTTGTTTCTATTGCCATGCCACGGATCATTGGTCGATTGGTTGTCTTAAACGGATGAGGGACCAAGGGAAATTGGCCCACAGGGTTCAGAATGGGAACGGAGCTTAGTTTCAGAGTGTCTATGACACGAGAAGGGAGTACGCATTCGTTGTAGATACTTAAGCATCGTAAAGAGTTCTATGCATGCACATTGCGTCTGTTTCTCTAAATTTTTGAACATTTGACATCGACCACATCTCCCAAAGGCGAGACACTAGAATACTAATTCTACAACTACTAAGTCCAAGAAAAGATATACTAAGATCTATGTTGTTCAACATTCTTCCACGCATATCGACTCTCTTGGAGCACGGGAAGTAGACGATGCTAACGCAATAGGAAGGCCTGTAACCGACACTGTCAAACAGCTGAATATCAAGGGCCTTTTCAAGAATAGAGGATGGCATAACGGAAGGATATTCTGTTTATAGGATCATACAAAAGTGTTGAAGTTATTGTCAGAGGGGCGTGGATATACATACTAGCATGATTTAAGAAGGGAAGACCGGACGGGAAGGGGAGATTGTCTTTAAAGGCTATCTTCCTGTGATTCAATGGTGAGCATTTTCTAATTCGAGGTTGTTGTTGTTTTAATTCGAGGACACAATACCGTAGTGCTATATGAGACCCACTTGGTGTGTCATCCTTCACATACGACCATAGCCTGCGGAAAATACGGGGTCCCGTCTGCTCCCCCATAGTCAAGCCACAGAGCGCTGGATTAGTAGTACGGTGGGTGACCACGTGCGAATACCCGGTGTTGTATGTTTTGATGTTTTTTTTTGTCGAATTTTGGTTGTCGAGCGTCAACATGACATCTTGCTGGGCGTTTGTGTTTTACGTCGGTGCCCGAAAGTTCCGTCTCAGGGGTTGTGTGAACTGTGACTAGGGTTCAAAGGACACATGACTAGATAAACTAAGTAGTGTCGCCATGGTTAGGTGCGGACATTGTCATAATGTTCGGTTTTGATCCCATCTATGTCGCGGTTGAGATATATGGCCCTTGAAGAATTCAGCTCTGTGTTGCCAAGACAGGATATCTTGCCCACAAATCTGTTCCACACAATATTGGTTGTTGTCAGCACGAGATGGTGATGGTTTTTTGGGTCAATGTGGCCGGCTTACATCGCTTCCACTTTGATACATCCTGATTTGATTTAAGACCGAAGGGTATGTTATTGAAACCCAATAAGAAGATTCTATCCCAGTGAGGCTCCAACATTCCTAAGTACCAAGGTCACCATGCAATTAGCAAGTACTAGTAGTATTTCGCAGCTCTATGCTCTTCACACCAAGGTGTTCAAAATTACAGTGTTCAGTTGCGCAAAATTGATGAGAGTCTTAGAGGGACAACCGTCGAGCTTGCAAGAGTGACGGTACGCATGCATAAGGGAAAACGGCAAACACGGGCCACACAGGTCTATCAAAGGATGAATCTGGGGGACGGAACGTTGAAGTCACCTTGTCGTCGTGCAATGTGAACTGTACTTGCGTCGTAGTTTTGGTTAGGTAGTAACTAGTAATTACGCTGTAAGGATCACTATGCGTTCATACTTAGATTGATGAATGTTTATTTACTCCCATGGGTTCTATCTAGAAGTTGCAATACATCCACAACTTCCGATACGGAAGGCTATGTGACAGCCGTTTCTTGAGGATATTGTGCGCGCGATGTTTACATGTGTGCTGAAGTTACAGTGTCATGGGGGACGTTAAGTGCTAACGAACTCGCTACAACTGGTTTTGTGGCCTATGAAACCGCCTATATCGTACACATCGGTCCCCCAGAGTGTGCTTTCCAATGTTATTTACGGCAGGCCCGGGGTGTATTGGTCTTCCTTAAAAGCTGTACCAAACAGAACCTGAGGTAAATCCTCTTTCTCTCTTCACTTCGCATCACCCAATCCGACGGAAATTGATGGACCGTTAAAAATACAAATCGTTACCCAACGACTCCATCCTTTGCCGTTCATTTTGTTCACGTTGATTCAATCGTCGTCTGCATTCATCTCATCAACAAACTACACCCGGTCTCTCCAGGTTTGCATCACAAATGTAGATGACCAATTCAGCTCTAGCAGCCTGTCTAGGTATTTGATACGCCATGGGGAACGATACTTCTCAACCCGTACACTCCAATTCAGGCACCAATTCCACCCACATCATTGAAGTCGCCGGCCTCACGCAAGGTAAATATCTTTCCCCTTGATAATTGGAAACTGTTGGCTTCGCCATCTCGAACCACCACGGAAATGAACTAACAGTATCCCTTGTTATAGGTCGACTGGAGCTCGGGGATAGCGCGACAATTGTTGCTCCATCGGTGGAGACTAACACAGTCGATCAAGCGGGATCTACTCTAGAGGTAGTTTACTGCCTGTCCTCCGTCACCTCCGTCAAGGGAAGCGCTGCGGGGCTAGCTGTCCTGAACGCAGACCGTCAACAGAATGTTGATATGCCGGACGTGGAGACCCCGGACACGGAAATGCCGGACGTCGAGACGGGCGACACGGAGATGCCTGACGCATCGTAACTTGTCACAGTTTGAGTTGGAACTGAGTTGACCTATGGTGTGAACTCATAGCACAATGGTTGAGACGAGGCAGGGATTCTGTTAGGGCTAGGAATGAGGCATCAACGGTGTATCATGTGTTCAACTCGCGATACATTGAACTTAGGAGATCAACCATTTATATATATTTTACAGTTCACCTGTTTTCATTGACCCTAAGTTTCTTACAACAATCTAGGGACTTGGTCGTGCCCCATATACTTTACATAACTGGTCACCGTTTCTGATTTTGTCGATGGTGCTGAATATTCGTCCTTTTTCTTCCCATCGAATACGAGAACAGTGCTCTCCTGGGGTAAGTAAAGTATAAACGCAGAAAGTCATGAATCAATATCTGACCCAATTTCCAACACAGATGTCCCAGACCGCCACTAAATTACCCCCCTGTAGCTGGACTATCCGTTCTTTCGTGTATTTATCATCCCGGCATGCTTTCCAGGTAATTGTGAGCACGAAGACTACTCTGAAGTACAAAGGCTAACAGTGTCTGTATGGCAGACGAGCCAATTTTCAGGCTCAACTGGAATCTATGCGTCTGGCGTCTATCTCTTGACAAGCGGCAGTCTGGCGATTTGAGAAGCGTAAACCGTAACATTTTCACGGAAAATTTCTTGGCGCTGACTCTTCGTGTTAAACTGCCGTACAGATCTACACTAGATCTGTCATTTGATAATTCTACGGGACTGATGAGGACGGGTGGCATGTTACACCGGGTTTGACTTTCGCGAAACGCACTAATAAGCAGGCATGGGGCGGGGAACGCTTTTATTCCCGGCACCTAGGGCACTATTAGGTCGGAAAACAAGCTAAAAGTTCATATTAGGCATGTGGGACGTGGCAAGAAAGACATTAATCCAATATCTTTTGAAAAAGCAGAAACACTAGACAAACAATGACATCAAGTGACAAGGTAAAGCAACAAAATAAAAGGAAGCCTGGACAAGGCCACACGAACTTTTGACAATACAGAATATCCAGAACAGAACACAAAGGAACCAAAGAATTAAACACAAAACGAATAGAAATAGAAAAAACTGAAGTACTTTACCATTACCCAGTTACAAAGTATGACACCCATTTACCTGCCTCTCGTGGCACATGGGAATAACAGCCAACGGCAAAGCTCACATGAGCACAAAGAAAAAGTTCTACCTGCCAGGATAAATCAATCTAGAGTTGGGGACCGCAAGTATCTGACGCAGCGTTATTAAACGGACTAAAGTAGCATCAAAAACCAAACACTATACCATAGCACCGAATGTTATTCTGTTTTGTAGTTGGTGGGTCTGAACAGCGCTCGTGAGCTAAAATATGCGGCACGTCAAGCCATACCAGGTAGATCCTTCTATCTCCACTCCCGGGATACGTTTTGGAGGGCGCCATGGTACTACGTTTTGTAGGCGACGCGCATTTTACAGCGTAGTCTATAGCCACGAGTCCATCTTGGGGCATCACTATCTCCATCGGCAGGAGACATGCTAACAGATCCCACATCGGGAATTGGCCTTCCATCGGTCTTCAGCCCCTGCAGGAGGTTGGAATATTTCGTCAAAATAGGCAAATATATATATCTTGAAGCCAGCATCGATTTCTGAGCTAGTCCCCGCACTCTGGGCAACTCGCATATTCTCTAGTTCAGCACATCGGTGAGACAATGACACAACAGTACGCCCGGATGTTGACTCTAGAGTTGCAGAGTGCCAATAGCAGGACTGATAACGGGACACAATAGCCGTGGTCAAAAAGGCTAAGTGTGACGTCTTCGGTACATATGCTTCGAAATAAAACGTACCACGAGTAATGAGGCTTTTGGTTAGCGGGCTATGGGTACCGAGTGGCAGCGATGAAATAGGAGTCAAACTGCCATTGCGAGCCTCGGAGACTACACCTGCTGTAGAAGGATCAAATTGACCAAGCGATGGTGTAGTCATCATATAAGAGTGTTTAGCTCCTCTACCTGTACAGCCGGAGCCTTCACTCTGGGCACGTTTATCTGTGAGTTGAATGCTGATTTCCGCCAATGAAATGTCATCTCTGCTACAGCGTGTCCTCTCGAAACGTCCACTCTCCTCAAACCCTTTGCCCTGAGAAGACATTGATCGTTTGGTCTTTCTAGAGCGGAGCATGTTCGCTATGCCAGTAATAGCCATTCTCCCAGGGTTGGGAGCGGCTTCGCGGTGATGATTCACCTGAATAGGCGGCGGGGTCTTGTCGCCACGGGGGGCGGGCCCCGAATCGTGTCAGATTCATTCCGGTAGTGGAATCAACATTGAATACACTAAGATTATAACTGTCTTGGGTTCGGGGAAGACAGGTGACGGGATTGGCTTTGTTGCGTCGGTGATGGTAGGTTCTGGCATCTGCGTCGTAGGAATGGCCTCGTGGTATTCAACGATCTCGTTGAGAGGAGGCGGTCCGCCGACCAATGTCGAGGATGGGCTCTTGGTGCCTCTACTGGTATGACGGGAAGGCGAGGCAAGCATGCATCGATCGTCAGTAAACACGGAAATCATGAGGTGATGAGGAGGCGTACCCAGTCATTTTGAAAGAAATCAGACGAGAAATGCGCAACGACAACGAGATGGATCCGAAATGAGCACTGGTACCAGTGGTCTCTAGCCGCCTCTGTTGTGTATACGTGACGAGGGAGCCAACCACGATGGGTTGAAAGCACGGTCTTTTGAATCACGACTACAGACGCTACGACATATCGACGACTAGTTAGTAAAGAACATATTCTAGAGAATCGCCCTGGTTGCAGCACCAAAAGAATTGACTGACCCGAATTCAGAGTGTGTTTTCCTAGCTGATGAACGAGAAAAATAGAAACAGCAAAGGGAGGCCGTTTTAGTTGGACAGTCTTAAGAGACACATTGCGAGGCAAGTGAAATAGGCATTATGTGCCTAATGAAATATAGACACGCCAATGTTTAATTCTCTGACGACAAACTCTTGATTACCAATGTCCTCTCCTTAATACTCTACTTAATTTGCGCACTCATGCAGTGTGGTTCGGTTATTACCATTTTAGGATTCGGCTTATCTTGGGGGGAGTCTATGCGAGCCCTAACCCTACGATAATCACGCTCCATGTGTCAGGAAGAACCAAGCAAAGATCTCATCGGTTACAGTGCCTAAGAGTAAATCGACGAGCCATCGAATAAAACATGTCCATAAGTTTGTACATCAAGCTTCTTATAACCTGTTATCGTACTGTTCAAAGACTTTTTCTGTAACCTAATGGCTCCGGGATACTGGGCTCTGTCGTGTGTGGTGAGTACTCACTTGCTTCAACATTGGATGTCGCTTGAAGTTTGATTTGTCGAGGTATCCAAGGCTTCCGTCTCAGGGTTATTGTCACGTCACGCTAGGGTCCACAAAGTCACGTGAGCGCACCCAGCTTCATGGCTCTTGGATACCTATGCTTTGTGTCTCACGACCGGACCTCTTCACCAGAGACGCATTATAGACATCTCTGGTTGTTTACACCATGATGTCGTGATGGGCTTTCACTCCATGAAGCCCAGATTACATTGTTTCCACATTGTTACACCCTCCTCAAGTTCAAAACGAAGAACATGATATTGGTATATCATGCAAAAGCTGCAGCCCAAGCTCCCCGCGTGAGCTCTAATGATCAAGACAACCGTGAAATGACCAGGAATTGGCGGTTATGGAAGCTCCGGGTTTTCTGAGCAAGAACGTTCAAGATAGCAGAATTCAGTGGCGCATCTTTGACGCTGGAGTCAAGGCAACAGCCACCAGAAGAGTGAGTTTGCAAATATACATTCGTCATTGGCGATGTAAAGTCGGCTTCATGAAGGGCTTTCAAAGGGCAAATTTGGTACAAGCAACGTGGAAGTCACTTTCTGAGGGTACAATACTAACTGTGCATGCCTATCGCTTTAGTATGTATAGTAACCCTTAATCACACCATTTGAACTGTTGTTTACTTTTGCCTGGGTAACGGCCATATATTTACTTCCCGGGGCTCTGTCTAGGAATGGAAATATTATGACAGCTTCGGATGAGGACGGCGATGTGGCGGCTTTTCTATGTGCATTCCGCCCACGTGATAATAAGGTGGCCTGAGGCTTTGGTATTAGAGAGGATGTTGGTCTCCAACCTACCTGCAGAAAGCTTCTTTCTGGCTTATTGACTTTCTACACAAAACACACTCGCCCCGAAAATTGTGATTTCCAAGTGTTTTTCCAGTAAACTCATAGAGACCTAGTCCTAATGAGATCCGCTAAACACGCCCAACGCCTCCCTCTGATTCCTTTTCTTGCTTTCCGTGACCCGTCTCGACAGAAATCGATTCAAAATTAAGAACTCCCATCGGTACCTCGCTGTTACTGCCAAGCTCCACTGTTGTCTTTTCAATTCGGTTGATATTCCCTCAATTATCACCGTCATCCTACTTGTTTTGGATTCACGTCTACGCCCACCCAGTTCGCCCGTTTTACTTGGATGTCCATTCCGGGCTGTCCACCCTTTCAACAGATTCGATCGCTATGGACAGTCATACTTCCCATGGAGCGATCTCAGGCGAGGGAACCCACGCTCTCCGAGACATTGATGTCCCCAATTGGACCCCAGGTAAATAAATCTCTTTTTCATGATTGAAAACCTTTCAGTTTCCTTACCACGCTTAAGAAGAACGACGAAGATCTAACTGCGTTCCTTTACATAGGGCCCCTCGAGCTGGAGACACAAAATAATTCAACTTTTCTCGTCACGCCGGCTGACACTGAGATAGGGAGACAGCTTCCATCCACCGTAGCACTCATCGATGTCACTCTTTCTGCTGGATCGCCCGGGGAGTTAGCTGGTGTAGAAATGGGTCTTCCCATAGACACGCAGCCTGCCAATCCTGTGGCCGAGGCGCCAGAGAATGTCCCTGTGAATGGCCCTGTGAATGGCCCTGCCGATGGTAATGCATAGTTTTCATTATCGTTCCGAACCGACACAGACACGAACTATCCTTGGTGTACGCTATCTAAAAAACAACGAAGCATATGAATCAATGACTAACTTTATTGTTAAATTAGTGCAAGGAGACCACCTTGAATTCACCCAAGAAGAACTTGATTATTCCATATTCCGCCTAGCAATTGTCCCGGTAGCCTTTCCTGGTAACTATGATCACGTAAACCGTCTTGTTGTACAAACGCTAACATTGTATGTATTGTAGACACCCCGGTGGTAACAGTGACTGCGCTGGAGTATTTCCAGTTCATATACCTTTACAAGCGACTGTGGGGACTGACTCGAAGCGCAAACACGGCGATCTTCCAGCCCAACTTTGTGGCCATAACGCAAGAAGATCTTAGTGCCCTTGCTGACGGGATAATTCGACCAGCGAGTTGGACTAATGGAAAATTAACGAGTGAAGATCTTATTTCGCTCGTTTCTATTGAGGGAATGGTTCATTATAACGTCATGGAGGTTGTGATGCACTGGTTGGATGTCTTCGCCCACCGTTATCTTCGTTTTGGAACACCGACGACATGTATTAAGAGGGCGAACCTGATTGAAAGCCCCTTCTTTTTTGGAAAGATCTCACGCTACGGTGGGGACTATGCCGCATTGGCTCTGAAGAAAAAAGGAGTAACAATCGAAACTTTCAGAAATCTTCAGACCATGGCCATGCCAGTCATGATCGAGGAAAACTGGTCTGTTTTGGTAATTAAACCCCGGGCACAACAGATCATCTATATGGGCAGTTGGAGTGAAACACCTCCACTCGGGCTCATCCAAACGGTTCGAGATTGGTTGGGAAAGTTCCTTGGGGGCCATTATAATGCAGCTGATTGGCATGAAGTCACGCATATTGCCCCGCTACAAACTGGCATGTTTGACTCCGGTGTTCTGGCCATCATGAACGCCATCTGCCTGGTCTTGGGCTGTATTCCCGCGACAGCCTACGACCTGAATCACGTCAATTTATATCGATGCCATTTATTAGATATGCTTTTCAATGAGGGCTTTCATGGCCACTATGATCTCCGTTTAGTTTAAACATTTTGTTGTTGGATTCGAACGTTTCCCTGTTCAGATTTCACGTCTCGTTACATTTTAGATAACAACTTTCATATTTGAGATTTATTCAGAACGATTTTGTGCTCCCCCTGTTTTAGAGACACGACTTTTCTATTGGACTAAAACTCTACCTCGGCGGGCTTGTCATCAATCTGTCTGCGGCATGGGGCATTCTAGTGGCGGTCAGTGTGGCCTGTAATACATACGACCTTCAGTTTGAGTTCACAGTGGGCAATGTTGATGTTCTGTGGCACGAGGATATTAGGCATTTCAAGGCATGAAGTATCTCCTTGAGAATAACGTACAGGCCCTGTTCCGTTGTATTATATGGCTTGTATGAATGCGCAAGCCCAGAACACGCCAGTAGAATAGATACGGTATCATATCATTGATTCCATAGGTCAACCCCGTTATCGGGCTGTCCAATTCCATGTACAAGCCATGCATTAATAGCGATCAACGAGGCGTATACATCGGCGCCAGGTTAAAGGTGTCTCGATAACGACGTTCATATTGACATTAATTACGTTAACAAGAATCTGATTTCCGTCGATGGACAATATGATGCCCTTAGCATATCATGTTTCTGCTCCCATGTGTTATTGTGGAAAGTTGTGGCGCCCAAAGTGACGGTGGATTTGGTTGAGTATCTCCCGCCATCTCAACATAAACAGGTTTAACCCGCTGCCGCAGTTTCATCGTAAAACATACTGGACCTGTAACAAAGTGTTGTTTTTGCCACCGTGTTGAAGGATCCGTAGTAATGGCATCTCTTTCGTAGTATCATAGTTGATTTTGTGTGCCCAATTTGGTCTGGAAGTACTTGATGGCCCCATATTGTGACGAATGACAGTAATGAAGACACCTTCATATTATGTCCCAGTAACCCCACAAGACAATCTAACTTCACAACATGTAGCGATCCACGAACCTTGGCACCGAAACTCTCGACGCGACTCATTGCAACGAGACATGACAAAATTTGTGATAAGCACGGGAACGTGAATTGTATGTCGTGAGAATAATGAAAGTTGCAAACCATCTGCAGGCGTCAACTCTGTGCTTTTTTCATAGTATCTACGATCTACTTTATTATCTTACATATCCAGAAGTGTACTCTATCATTGCTAATTCTACAGAAGTGGAAGTGCTGTCTGATTCCCTACCCCAGCGGAATTGGTTTCACTAGGTATTCGTTACAATGAGCAATGTCTCGTGCAACACATTCATGGCCAGGCATGGAGCTTCAAAGGCTGGTATTCACTAGTGGTGATGAATTCTCGTTTTTCGGCAACATACGATTACATACTCGGCGTTGGGTGAAGGGACATTGAACAAAATGGATTTCCATAGGGCAGCGAAGTTAACACAAGAGTTTTACAAAGTCAAACAACAAAGTGAAGTCGGCAGCCGAAAGCTATCATTTTATTAATTGAGTTGCTGTGTGTTATGGTTTCCAGAAACAAGTTCTTGTCACCAACTCTACCACTAGTCATGTGGTAGTGGCGACGGTAAACCTATGTTTGACAACAATGTGACATTCATATGTTCACTGTTGAAGCGTGACCAGAATCCTCGCGGCAAAAATGCATATAACGCTTGTGAGACAAATGCCACCCTGTGACACAAGAGGCGAACGCTAAATTCGACAACAAGAGAAATGACGTCAGCGTTGATTCCCAGGCCAGCCACAACACCTAATGTCCGCTTCCTAGCGGGTTCCCATCCACCAAACGACCCAACGTCCACACTAAAATATCACAAACAGGATCCGTTCCTCCACTGAAATAGATCTCCCTAGAATTCAACACATTGAACAATGCCTAGATTGAACAACAAACGTGAGGGAGATAACATGTAAAAACATAACATAAAATCAAAAACAATCCATTGTTGAACAAACTGATGTCATACATTGTTGGCAGTGAAGTCGCCATTGCAAAGGTTGTCAAGCAAACGACGAGGAATATGCACCAGTTTAGAGTCCAAATAACATCTGGCGTCTCTGGTGGACCTCTCTGTAGCCTTACACACCTAGCGAGTGTAGTTAACACGCACTTTGGGGCGTAGACTACGTCCACGAGGCTATCTCTGGCCGTCTGGGTTTGCAGCCTTCTGCAAGCGATTATGGGGTGCAGCATCGGGCAGCGGCTGTCTACCCTTCTTCACATACGTGAGAGGCTACCACGCATGCACACAAGTGTCACGCGTGCGTGGCTGGATATCTATAGCACATTCCGCGGGAGGTGCCACACTTGCGCTGATCTGGGGGTCATCATTTCCCCGAGGAATTGGAAAGCCCAGCACGACGGCTTCGACTTCGGACGAATCATTGGTCATGGAACAGTGATCCGAGGACCGACGGCACGACGCGATTGGTGAAGTCGGGATAGCCAAGGAAGGGTTGCTGACTACAGATTTTCCGAAAAGCAAGTCAATGCAAGCAATACGGTTGTTACTTGATGGGGCTACATCAATGTGTGCACGTGGGGAAGGGAAGTCGCTCTTCCACTACCAGCCTGGCAGACTCCATTTGTTATGGTACGATGGAAGTGTCTCGGCGACACTAGATTAATTTTGTTACCCCGCGGGCTCTCGCTATTTGCGGTAGAGCCCTCCACACTCCGCGCACGTTGGACGCCTGCATGAGTCTTCATTTCGGCTAAGGGAAGATGATGTTTGGTACGGCATTTTTTGTGAGGATGCTCAATAGTTTCGGGATCTGGAGCGTCGATGGAGAATCGAGGCTTGTTCGATCTGGTTGGGCGTGTTACCTTCGCTTCGGTAAGAACATTTTTTGTGGCATGGGAAATGGACTCCCGCTCTGTATCCGAAACGATAGTGGTAGGCGGTTCGGCGGACCAAGTAGAGGCATTCAGACTGAGAGGCAGTGGCTCATCCACGGTAACCATCGCGGTAGGCGTAATAGTAATCTGCGCCTCGATCTCAGATGAGAGAGGCAATACGATGGGCGGCGTGCCGGCTCTGATGGCAGCAGCAGGAGCTGGAGTCCTCGTGGCCCTTTTGAAGGGTATGTTGGCAATGTCGAGAGAGGCGCCTTGAACCGCGGGGGTGGAGATGGGGTGCTCATCGCCTATAGTCGTTGACGAATGATCAGGCAAACATCTGCAGCAATGGTTAGGCAGAGAAGAAATTAAATTTCAAGTCAGGACCTGCTCAGGCATTTTGGGAAAAATCAAGGTTTTTTTCAAGTGAAGACGATGGGATAAGAACGAAACACAAACATGTGAAAATAGCCCCTGATATGTCCCCGATATGGACCAATGACGAGGCAAATAGTGATGTGCCCAAGAGATGTGACCTGTGAGATCTAGCCGAATGTCGCTATAGCAAGTCAATGGCGGGTTAGTATCAAGTAAGCTAGACAGCGCGCGACTCGAGATTGATCCAGTGTCACAATTAACCCACCAAAAGCCGAATGTGTTGACAAAACTTATGAATGAGACTGTAAATCACGACGAGGCAAGAGTATTCAAATTGAAGATTCTGAGTAGGAAGAAAGATTACAGAGTACAAAAACTAAACGCGGCTCGAAAACTAAATGTGGGGGCACTTCCTTTGAATTCCCTAACGACCAATTTGCGGAGGACGTATGTGCCTTCCCTAAGACTCTAAATAATATGTGGGCGCATATGTTGTTCTTTCGTTATTACCTGTTTGGGAAATAGAAATTATCATAGTCAATTTGTATAGACCCTATCCCTACCCGTTCATCGGAACAAAAGAGTGAATCCACTGCTCGACGCGCGATTTAGAAGGTCCTCTTCGCGTTGCGGAAGCGCGGGTCTGTCAATAACTGATCATTTTAATACTATTTGAGCCTTTCTGTGAAAATCAATAGTCTCCTTGTCGAGAACTCTATACCCAGGCCATTGCCCCGTAATTATCGAAGTATAACCTTTTAATGTCTTCTGTGTCTAACAATTGCTGCAGATATTTGCCTGATCCTCCACAAGCGACTGTTGGCAATGAGCGCCCGATATCGACCCCCGTAGATCAACTGACCTCTCTCAACATTACCAACAGGCCCTTCGACAATTTTGTATTGGCGAGACACTTCTATCGTACCACAACAGATGGAATCTGGTAGGCTGGTAATGGAAGAGCGACTTCTCTTCCACCATGGGCATGTGTCGATGCAAGCCCATCAAGCAACGAACATATTAGTTCCTTTGACTCGCTTTTCCGGGAGTCTGTAGCCACAAGCGCTTCCTTGGCTGTTCCGACCACAGCAATCACGTTATGCCGTATGTCCTCGGATCAATGTTCCATGAGCAGTGAGTTCTCCGAAGCCGGAACAGATGCCCCGGGGTTTATTATCCCTCCGGTTCATGATTACCCCCGTGTCCATCAAATCGTTAGATCTAGCTCGGAATATGCTATGGCAGCCCAGCCACGGCCGTCTGGTGCTTCGGTGCATACCCGTCAGCTTCTCACGTGCGGGACGAAAGGTAGCACGCCTCTGCCCGATGCTGCGCCCCGTAGTCCGTTGCACAATGATGCGAAGAGCGTCCGCAAAAGATGCACTCGTGGGCATAACTTACGCCATAAAATGCGCGTCGAGTACAAAATGTAGAAACATGGCGCCCCGAAATACTTAACCCACAAGTAGAGATATAAGGATCTACCTGCTATGGCGTGATATGCCGCATGTTTTAGCTCACTAGCGCTGTTCAGACCCACCGACTACAAAACCAAATACAATTCTGTTTTGTGGAATAGTGTTTGGTTTTTGAAGCTGGTTTGTTCTGTTTCATAATGCTGCGTCAGATACTTGCGGTCCCCAACTCTAGATGGATTTATCCTTTGAGCTAGAGCTCATGTGAGCTTTGCTGTTGGCTATGATGCCGATGCGCCACAAGAGGTAGGTAAATGGATGCCATACTTCGTAACTGGGTTATGATAGTGTACTTCGGTTCTTTCTATGATTATCCGCTTAGTGGTTCATGCGTTGTTCCCTTTGTCTTCTATTCCGGTTTTCTGTACGGCCAAAAGGTCGTCTGCTCTTGTCCAGGATTCCTTTTCTTTCGTTGCTGTACCTTGTCACTTTATGTCATTGTTTGTGTAATGTTCCTGCTCTTTGGAGATACATTGGATTAATGACTCTCTCGCCACGTCCCATGTGCCTAATACGAAAGTGCAGCTTGTTGTCCAACCTAACAGTGCCTTAGATGCCGCTAATAAAAGCCTTCCCCCCCATGCCTACTTTGTAGTCCGTTCCACGAAAGTCAACCCCGGTGTAACATGTCATCCATCCACATCAGTCCCATAGCATTTTCAAATGACAGAGCAAGTATAGATCTGTATGGAAGTTTAGCATGAGGAGTCATTGCCAAGATATCTTCCGTGAAAATGTGTCAGGTTGCGCTTCTCTAATCGTTAGATTGCCGCTTGACAAGAAATAGTGTAACAATGTAGAGACTCACGCCCCTACATTTTTATCGTGCCCCCTTGGTGTGTTGATAACACCCCACAGGTGTGTAAGTATGTCCGTCGGTTGTCGTCACTGCGATCTGCGAACGACAGTTAATTGGGAAGCGAAACAACTGCAATAAGTGGGAATCATCCTTCTTACGGTACCAGAATACTTTGGCGGGCCAACGTAACCCGGGGAACTCAAACGGCACTTTTCATCAAATTCGGCGTCGGTCACCTAATTCAGCTTCGGTACCGGAGTCCTTCCGCAGGCCAACGTGGCCGGCTGCACACTTATCGGCACTGTTCACCTTATTCGGCATCGTCAGCATATATCGGTTTCGGCGACCTAATCAGGTCTCGGCTACAATCATTTCTTCTGTGTGTTGGTATTTTGCTTTGAGTGATGGAAAAACTATATATACTTGGATGCTTGGTCGTGGGAAATTGGATGGATGGAGAAGGGGACAGATCAAATTGTAGACACTCCGATTTATAACATAAACAGCTTTTACAATTCTCTTGAATTTATCACATGAAACCCCGATGTCCACATTCCAGCGGAGCCTGCAGATTGGCTTCTCTGCCACACGGACACTGTTAGCTTTTGTACTTCAGAGTAGTTTTCGTGGTCACAATTACCTGGAAAGCACACCGGGATGATAAATACACGAGAGAACGGATAATCCCATTGCACGGGGGTAATTTTGCGGTGGTCTGGGCCACCTGCGTTGGAAGTTTGGTTAGTTATTCATTCATGGATTTGCGCGTTTATACTTTACTTACCCCAGAGATGCACCGTTCTTGCATTGAATGGAAAGGATGATGCTGAATATTCAACACCATCGACAAAATCTTAAATGGGGACGCGTTACGGCGCGTCAGGCATCTCCGTGTCGCCCGTCTCGACATCAGGCATCTCCGTGTCGCCCGTTTCGGCGTCCGGCATTTCGACGTCACTTTGCCGGTCCGCGTACAGCTCAATAGTCCCTGCCGACATGCCCTGAGCCGGGGCAACAGAAGACGACCGGCAAACACGCTCTAGAATGAATCCGGTCGCATCAGAGGTGTCAGAAACCTCGCAAGAAGTAACAACCGTTGCGTGATCCTCTCGCTCTATTGGGGCTATCTCAAGGGATCCTGTTAGTCCATTTCCGTGGTGGTTCAAATTGGCGAAGCAACCAGTTTTCAATGAACAAGGGGAAAGATATTTACCTCGCTCGAGGTCGGCGAACTCAATGTTATGCGTGGCACAGGTGCCTTGGTGGGAGGTTACTCCCTGGGATAGATGGGTGTCCATGTCGTACTGAGGACCTAGACAGGCTGTAAGAGCTGAAGTGGCCATCTACGTGGGTAGTGCAAACCTGGAGAAGCTAGGCGTGATTTGTAGATTAGTAGAATTCAGACGATGATTGAATCAACGTCAGCAAAATGAACGGCAAAGGATGGAGTCGTATAGTAACGATTGGTATCTTTAACTGTCGATGAATATGTGTCAAGATGCTTAATGCGAAGTAAAGAGAGAAAGAGGATTCAACTCGGGTTCTGTTTAGTACAGCTTTTAAGGAAGACCAATACACCCCGGGCCTGCCGTAAATAACATTGGAAAGCACACTCTGGGGGACCGATGTGTATGATATAGGCGGCTTCATAGGCCACAAAGCCGGTTGTAGCGAGTTCGTTAGCACCTAACGTACCCCATGACACTGTAACTTCAGCACACATGTAAAAATCACGTGCACAATATCCTCGTAGAATGGCTAGCACTCAGCCAGCCGTATCGGAAGTTTTGATTGCATTGCAACTTCTAGATAGAACCCGCAGAAGTGAATCTACATTCATCAATCGAAGTATGAGCACAGAGTAGTCCTTATAGTGCAATCACTAGTTAATACCAAACCAAAACTACGACGCATGTACAGTTCATATTGCACGACGACAAGGTGACTTCAACGTTCCGTCCCCCAGATTCATCTTTTGAATGACCTGTGTGGCCCGTGTTTGCCGTTTTCCCTTATGCATGCGTACCGTCACTCTTGCAAGCTCGACGGTTGTCCCTCTGAGAATCTCATCAACTTTGCACAACTGAACACTGTAATTTTCAACACTTTGGTGTGAAGAACATGGAGTTGCGAAATTCCACTAGTACTTGGTAATTCTATGGTCACCTTGGTACTTAAGAATGTTGGAGGCCAACTGGGATAGGATCTTCCTATTTGGTGTCAATAGCGTACCCTTCGGTCTTAAATCAAATCAGGCTGTAACAAAGTGGAAGCAATGTAAGCCGGGCTGCATTGACCCAAAAAACCATCACCATCTCGTGCTGACAACAACAAATATTGTGCGGAACGGACTTTTGTGCAAGATATCCTGTCTTGGCAACACACAGCTTAATTCTTCGAGATCTAGATATCTCAATCTCGACATCGACGGGGTCAAAACAGAACGGTATGCCAATGTACACAGCTGATGATATGATAGTCCTTAGTTCACATGGTCACGTGTCCCTCCAACCCTAGTCACAGTTCACACAAACCCAGAGACGGAGCTCTTTGGCATCAACGTAAAACACACATTCAGCTGGATGCCATGTTCACGCTTGACTTTGGGGGAGCAGACGGGACCCCGTATTTTCCGCAGGCCTTGGTCATATTTGGAAGACACCACACTGAGTAGATTTTATATAGATGTATTTTTGAGTCCAGTAGATCTCTCCCCCGTTGTTACAGTGTATTATGTCTGATGGTCCCAGTTAGGATCTCTCACGATCACGATGGAAAGTAGGGCTGAGCACGAGTACCCACGATCACATTGTTGCTGATATTAAAACACCGGAGATGCCATCGTCTTGTAGTTTGCACTGTTCAGGTAGACCTAATTGTTGATAGTCGTAGCTCTGTTGCAATATGGCCCATGACCCAGCGGGAGCAGCCATATCACCCCACGCTTGATATAAATCACGGGGAGTCGTGGGGGTTATGTGCAGTACCAGTTTTAGCGGTGACACTGTTTCTTGAAGGCCCCAAAAAGTGCGGTGCCTGAAATTTCCTATTTGGGATTTTTTGTGCAAGTGAAAATGCTGGTCAACATTGTAGAAGTGCGCATAATAACATTTCCCATAAATTTCGGCTTCCATTTGCTATTTTCGTTTGGCCTCTGTGCAGTTCAGCCCGCGTCCCTATTCACAAGCTGTCATCAAATCAATTACGAGCATACATACAAACCTCCCATTCACTATTACATTAATTCAATACTTGGGTGCCGGTTGTTACGGCTAACGACATCTTGGATGATGCTCCTCGACCGCAAGGCTCTTTACCAATTAAAAGCCCGAAGCGCCATGGCATATTCACTGACTAGCTCAGCTCTTTGATGCCCATGCGCCGCCTCGTTGTTGAGAACCTCACCCACCTTTAAACATTTAACATTGCCACCCAAGTCACGGCCGTCTTGAACCAGGCTTTTGTTAATGCAGCGGCCGCAAACTCTGGGCCTGTCAACACTGCCATCGTTGCCCAGAATCCCAAAAACGTCCAGGAGGTTTGCGAAAACTATTATGAGCCAATGGACTAGATGTCTACTGACTCTGGCGCTACAGATACCTTCTATGCTCATTGACCTACCACTAGATCAGTCGAAGTCTCAACCACAACTACTACACTCCGTTTCATTCAGCCCCCGACTGTTCAATAACCCGCAACCGCTAGTACTGCGTTCGCTGACGGCCGCGATTCAACCCATCCCATGGTTAGTTTCCAGACGCCTTCTACTCAAGATACCTTGGCGCCCCATCAATCGACTCCAACATTTGCCTATCTCGACACTGCCATGGCCTTAGACTCTCCAGGGAAGTTTGTTGTGTTGAGTGACCCCCAAAACACCGCTGCGATTGACAGGGACAAACTTTCCGATGAGAGTGCCTCATGTTCTAGTCATACTGGCCCCTCTTTCTGTGACAACAACTCGATGTCCATCGGCGTTTGCAATCTGCAGAGTATCAAGAATACGTGCTACTGCTGAGGTTGGGGCTGGAGCTAGTGTTCTCGCCAACTGGCCTGTACATCCCGACTTGAGATTCTACGCGGAGCACTACCTTTGACTACCCCAAGCCGTGCCCCGAGTTTCAAAGCACACCCGGACCGTTAAAAAGACCACTAAATCCGGAAAAGCTGCGGTCACGGCCGCTGCTGCATCCAAGAAGAGCATGGTTATTACAATTGAAATGGAGAACAAAAGAGGTACCAAGATCATCAACTTGGATCTTACGGTATGTTCCACTGGCTCGGTGAACAAAGGGGACTCTGGTCACAGAATCTATCTGCACCAAAACCACTGTGTGTGTTGGCGAACGTGTTACTAGCCTTCGTCAGAACCGGCGTTGTAGTTACAACAACTGCTGTGACTGATATTAACTCGGCCGATGCGTTGGTGTCTTATTGGCGATTATATATGGCTACACTTGAGCCCCATGGGCCGTGCTAGCATGGACACTTAGATGTTTGTCTATTCAATCAGCAGAGCAGTTATCTATCCCGTTTCACAATTCGACAAAACAGTGATGCCTCTCGGTATCTGGAATATATTTCCAGGCAAACAGGCAATAAATCTATCACCTGGCATTATACATTTGGGCTACAGTGAGCTTGTAGTTTATTTGCCTTTTTATATCTGGCAACACGATATTTTCTTGTTGAATGCAGAACAAGTGCATACACTACTTCCATTCTTTATTTTACCTTCTGTAGCGTATTTTATTCATTGCGGTGCTTCAGTGATACGACTACCATGTGGACAGGTGTATCTATTTCCTTCTTCTGCCTAGATAGCTTAACCAATACTGAACAGCGGATACACAAGACTACCATCACTTTTAACACTTGGGCACAGTATTGGTGACAACAAACAAGATATTGTGGCAGTCGTTAGTCCCTTATTCCGAGGCCTCGAAAACAAGAACTTAAGTTTCTTTGATCCACCGGTGTGGGTAGACGTCAATTGCTCTGATGTGACTAAGGTATCCGGGCACCTCAAACAGCTCCACAGTCGTTCGCCCGGTGAGAGACCGACCTAAAGGGTCACTAAGGAGAGGAGGTACTATCGCGATAGTGTCGTATGCAACGATGCCATCCGAAGATGGGATGACGGCTTTGTCGCCCACGTGACCCGAAGTTGTTGGAAGCTCTTGGTTTCTATATCTCAGAGCCGATGTCCTGTCGGTTGTATACAGTCGATTTATATAGTAGATGAAAAGAACGCGCCAAATAACACATGATGTCCGTGATGTTTCATTATTAGCTAGCACTTAATAGTTATTTTCGTTCCCTGTGGTGTAAGCAATGTTGCTTCGTGGACACGATTCAACTCAATATTGATAATGAAAAGCAAAAGCCCATGGACAAGTTCCTCCTAAAGCCGATCAAGTGAGAACTCTCCCTCGAACCCGCCGTTCAGAAGCATGCCCGTCAGATTGATGCGATGAGAATTGAAGTCATCTGGGCAATACACTGACTCAGGCGAACAACCCAATACTAGAGCCAAGGCATTGAGGATAGTAAACATGCCACAGTCAGGGCTGTTCGTCCCCGGGGGCGTCACTATATCACCTACAGTCCACTCGTCCTGGACATACCCGTCTCCAAGGAGGTTGCCGATCCATCTGCTCACTGCAGTAGTGAGCCGTGATGACCCTTCTTCCGCGAAACTATCGACATGAGCGATTTTCCGGGCCACCGGCTTGACGACCAGGACTGACCAGTGGCCGTTCTCGCAAACCGGAAGTATTACCGTCTCGAGGTTGCGGAAGTTGCCTGCAGTGATGCCCTCAGCTTTAAGAGCTCGGGTGGTGTTTTTCCCCGCTCTCTTCATCATTATTCTGGTGAAGGACGATGCCATCACCACTACCGACCGGTTGTCCGACTTAGGATATTCTTTGGCCCCACTACGAAGGTTGGCATATTTATCCAGCCAGTAAAGACAAGCATCAATGATCGGGTCAGTGAGCCACTGATTTTCCCCAACCAAAGAAGTGATATCATGGTCTTTAATCCACCCTTCAGGCCAGCCCAACTTGAACTTCATGCCATCACTGATTTTAATCAAGGCCCGTTGGCCCAAAACCCACGCTCCCTGGGCGAATATAAGACCCCTCGCGATTCTAGATATTCCCCATTGGCGTCTGTACGTCCTCACGAGGTGGTTGTAGTCGACACGGTGAATTTGCGAGGCCTCGTTGTCTATAACTTCGTTAGCCCTCGATTTACATGACGGAGGATGAGGATCATTTAGACATACCAGGGAACACGGCTGGGGCGATGACGTTAACGAATAAGAGGTGATCGAAGGTGGCCTCGTACTCAAGGCCGAAACCCGGGATTTCTATCCAAGGTTCGTTGTTAGAAGTGAAAGATGCTTTTTGCCAAGGAAATTCAACATACCCAAGGGCCATACTCTCTCAGCTACGGGCCGCGTTGCCGTTGAAATCTACTCATCGTCCAACGCGGGAATTCTGAGATAGGTGCTGTCAGACATCTCCAGGTCCTCAGGTGGAGCCTGATCACTGGCTGGAACGGTCGAAACAACATCAGACGCGGCGTTGAACGGCACAAGCAAAGTCAAATCGTTTTCGGTTGTCGAGTTTCCAGACTCTTTGCCATTAACAACCGAGAGGTCGGATGGAGGCAAGTTTCTAGTTTCCCAGGGGAAGTCGGGAAGTACCGGATCGGCGGAGAGAGGGGTGCCGTCGACTGTCTGAAGCCAATACAGATCAATTTCGTGTGTGGGTGACTCGGGAGTAAGGGCTGGGAAAGTCGGTAGCGGGATCGCCTCCGCGTGGGGCGGTTGATCAAACAGTCCATGTTCAGTTGTCGCTTTTTGAAGTAAAATTGTCAATCGAGCTGCACCGAACATAGTGAACAATGGAAATTATATTCCCACAGTCAAAGAGACATATTAGAGTTTAAATCCAGAAACCCATCGTTGATGAAGAGACCAATATCCTGGTTTGGGGCGCCGCTGTGCGAGCTGCTTGTTGCACTTCCATCTTCGATTTGATCAGTCGACATTGTGGCGAGTAGCCTTATAAAGAACCTGCTCTGAAAGGAATTGCTTGATAGACTCTTCTGAGCTAATATGGGAACAAAACAGTTGAGTACACGATCGCTGTACCGCGATCGAAGAAAAAGGTCGACAAGATAGACTGAAATGTTTGTTTGTTAATCAAGCGCAAAGTCTTATTGATGGCCGATTCAGTGTGGTGACGCTGTGCGTCGCAGTAAGATGATGATGGCGTTAATAAATATTGTCACAGCAAAATGTCTGTGGGGTGTAGAAAGGAAAAAGCAAGGTTCAGAAATGAGAGGGGAGGACCACAGTTATATAGACAGAGGAACAGTCGCTGTTGCTAAGGTGGAGCCCCATGGTTTCTGTGGGGCGACAGCCTCGGCACATATTTCACTACTACTTACAACTTCTGTTTATATGTGTCTTTGTCCCAAGTTACCACTATATCTCCCAATCTAGATACATTACCTATAATCAAATTACAGCGGGAGAACTACGGTAGACACTTTGCAGGGCATGGAAATATTACTTATAGAAGGCAGTCCAGTGAAGCAACAAGAGGAACTGCTGACGACTGTGACCACCCTCTTCCAGACGGGTTTGCTTTGGTTGTCCGCCGGTGCGCAAAAGTGGGGGTCTTCGGCCCGGATTGCATGACCCCTGTTTATGCGCCGAAATCCAATCGGGGCCTCCATTCACGTACATCATGCGGTTGACACGCCACATTCTCCCAACGGCGTGGCCATCTATTGCCAAACAGCTAAGCCCTATCATCTCTGCGAGTCCCAAATATCATGAACATTACCCCGAAACCGATCAAACAACACAAACTAAAACTCGCAGTAGGACTACTTAATGTTGTCTTGTTCACCCAGTTGACCAAAATCTCTCACAGAAGACACCCGACTCCAGATGGTCGTAATCAATAGCTACATCAAGCACCACACAGACCAAGATACATGTATCAAAATACCACAACTGCGACCAAGCAGACGATACAAACAACGACGTAGTTCTAGGACAGTGGGGGCGAGTACGTATACAATACCCGCCTACCGTTTATGCGCTCGAATATGTCGATACCGACTTGTTTTAAAAGCCAAACGTATGGTCTCTGAGTGTTAAGAGAGTCGACATTGTGCACCATAAACACCCTAACATGAATTCATTCAGCAGATTGAGGTGTTATTTCCCAACGTTGTGTGGTGAACAATCACGGAACATTCTCATTCAGCCCAGATCGGTAAAGCATGTGACGTTTAGTGGTGGCCCAATTGGAACAGCTGCGTAACACGCTGTTATTATATACGTACCTCCCGTGTGACAGGTTGATTCCAGGCATCACAAACGGCGTAACCATGCATAACATTATCAGACAAGGCCTGCCTAGCTCCCCCGATGTCACAAGTGTGGTCACCAAGACCTCAGCTTTGCTGGGCATACTATAAACCAACCGGGCTTCTGTCGTACTCCAAACCATGATGATCATAACCATTCCTTAGTGGTGGGTAGTGTCATCTTCAAATCCATATGGCTGAAGCACGCTGTGGTGATCCGTTAACCCTTGTTGTTTGGTGCAACCCTAGTGGTCGTATTGGCAAAATTATGAAAATCTCTGTGTACACACTCGTTCATTTAGCAGTGGGTTATATTAAAAAAGGGACTAAAAAGTGCAAAAAGAAACATACAACACCGGGTATTCGCACGTGGTCACCCACCGTACTACTAATCCAGCGCTCTGTGGCTTGACTATGGGGGAGCAGACGGGACCCCGTATTTTCCACAGGCTGTGGTCGTATGTGGAAGAGAGTACACTTAGTAGATCCTATTCAGACATATTTTTGAGCCCAGTAGATCTCTCCCCCGTTTTCAGATTGTACTTTGTCCGATGGTCCCAGTTAGGAACTCTCACGATCGCGAAGGAAATTAAGGCCAAGCGCAAGAGCCCTGCGAGACTGGGGAGATGGCGATAGCCGTAATACCGAGTATATTGGTTGATAAGAGTTGTATTGATTCCGGGATCTGTGTTCACTTGTTGAGCATATAATCAGTTATCTAGGTAGGAACCAGAGAAGAGAGAAACCTGGTGGGAAGTTCCACCATTCGGATGACGGGGAACCTATCTCCTCACATGATTCTTAACGACCCGTCACGTGATCTTATGTCTATGGAGATACTTGTGACGTCATCCAACTCTACATTCATGTGCATATGTGTAACAACCGCCTTAATATATGTGTCTTTTCTGTAACAATACTCTCCGGGGCACTGCATCACCATATCGGCTCCAGGAGTGTTAACATAGAGATTAGTCTTCAACATGATCGTTAATTATCTAATTCACTTCAAAAAGACAGCGAGAGAGATTGAAGCGGCGAGGCTAGGTGGAGCGAAGAAACTAGTGTGCATGTGTACATGTCAACACACATGTATACATGTGCAGCGCCCCCATTCATTCTAAATACAGTGGCGATTATCCCGCAATTTCATACTCGTAGTTTGCGGGTCCTCCAACAAGGCTGGGACTCATCCCAAGTCCGCCACTCTGGTTATCTTGACTATCTCTCGTTTTTGTGACAAGCTCTCGGCATCTTTACCTAGCGGGCAATCTTATCCCAGCAAACACTAGATGAACCATTTTGTTGGAATGTCAGTCAGGACGGTATGGTAGTAGACACGAGATGGACTGTATTGTTGTCTAGTGGATATCTGAAGTGCACCGGGCCGTATACCTATATGGCAGGTGTTTGTTATGGATGCATGGCCTGGACTTCAAAACGGAAAAATTGATCACCGTCGATGGTGCGTGTAATCTGAGACATGTCACCGTCTTTGTTCACCTTATCTGTCACGGATTCCGATGCCCATTGAAACCACAAAGTACAATGAAACATGAAAAATACCAGCACGTCAAGGCATAATTTGGAATTTGGAGAAGGTCAATTCCATTGTGCTTCCAGAGATTGATTTCGATATCCATGCATTCAAACTGACAACAGTCTCCAATTCACAAAGCACTGGATGCCAATTTGACACTCGTCGGCTAGATCATATTAGTAGGAAACCTGAGATAGAGTAGATCTCTGTTCTCATCGCGTTTAGGACGGTGTAGCACAAGATTACTCGAGATAAATGTTATATATACAAGACTATTGTTTAGTCCGATAGTATTCAGAAATTAGAAAGGAAAATATCTACAACCGCCCACAGAATATTCAAATCCCATGAAGATCATGTTGTCTGTGAAACCCCCCATTAAAAAGCGTATCCATGATGAGCCACCAATATTCAGTTACTAGTGGCTCCCGAGGAAGTTCCCCAACCAATGGCGAACCGTTTTGATGAGGCCGAGTGGGGGTGTGCCACTCCAGCTACCAATAGAAATTACCTGCTAGGCAAGGGGTTTATGACCACTAGAGATCAATGATTATAGATTACCACCGGCATTGCCCTGGTCTCTAGACGTTTGAAAGGACCAACTGTAACCCCATTTCTTCGGCAAGGCTAAGACGGTATACGCCCCACCATCGCGTGAGAGCCTAATGAAAAACAACAGGCTTTAACAAATGTCACTCTGTTGGGGTATCTGCTCGAGAGTCTTACACAGAGAAACCGGTCAGCAACGACATCCCAACAGTGCATGACGGTCTCCACGACGTCATGACTGACCGATTCATCAACGGCGAGGAGCGACGAGAGGTCTTGGCTCGTCAACTTGCCGGAAGTCCAATTAACGGGTCGAACTGTGCCGTCATGAAGGGCACTGATATCCGCTATTGTCATCGCCAGAATATCGCGTGTGAAAATCGCACTGTTGACGCTTCTCAGGAATGCGGATTGCCGCTTGCATAGAGAGATAAACTGGCAGTACAGATTTGACGTCATCCTGACAAACGGCTCGTCTACGATGCAGACACTGTTAGCTTTCGTACGCCAGAAGATTTGTAGTGGTCATAATTACCTGGAAAGAACGCTGGGACGATGGCTGGACGAGAGAACCGATAATTCCGTTGCTCGGGGGTAAATCGCTGGAGTTCTAGGCTATCGCTGTTAGAAATCTGTTAGTTATTGATTCATGCGTTTCTGCGCTTGTACTTTTCTTACCCCCAGGGACGCACCGGGGGCAAATTACGACGCGTTAGGCATCTCAATGTCCGGCGTTTCTACGTCCGGCATTTCGGTGTCGCCCGTTTCGATGTCCGGCATGTCTACGTCGTTTTGACGGTCTGCATGCAGGTCAACTGTCCCTGCAGAGATACCCTAAGCTGGGGCAACAGAAGATGAGCGGCAAACACCCTCTAGGATGGATCCGGTCACATCGACGATGTCAGACACCGCCGACGTGGCAACAAATTGTTGCGTGAGTTTATGGCCCCATTGGGCCTATCTCGAGTGATACCGTTAGCTCATTTCCCTTGTGGTTCAAGTTGGCGAAGCCACCAGTTTTCAATGATCAAGGGGGAAGATCTTTACCTCGCTCGAGATCGGCGGCCTCAACGATGTGCGTGGCACAAGTGCCTTGGTGGGAGGTTACTCCCTGGGACGTATGGCTATCCATGGTGTACTGAATACCTGGACAGGCTGTAAGAGATGGAATGGATATCTCCGTGAGTTTCCCAAATCTGGCGAGGTCGGGCGTAGATTGTGTGGGCTCTTTAACGCATTCGATTCCTGACAAGGTCGGGATTAATGTATACTTAAGATTGGCAAGCTTTGCTAGTTTGGGCGTGGACTAAAGACGAGTGGGATTCATACGACTGTCAGATCATGCCGGGCAAAGTTGTAAACAAATAGGCAAAGTAGAGTGACGACCGGCAGCTAAAGACGGTCCGTTTTAACGGGCGACCAATTTCTGATAAGATGGTTGACGACCAGTGAAGACTGTAACAACAGTGAAGCGCTCAGTGTTGATAGCTGATTCTGTGTCGATCAATGTCTCCCAATTCCCCGAAAACGACAATGCGAATACTCAGTTTAGGAGGAAGATGATTACAGTATATCGGGTCTATATTCCAGAAAGCAGGTTTCAGCAGGGTGGGTGACCTCGGTGTCGCATCTTGAACGGCAATCTCGGTGCATACCCAAATATCACGTGCGCAATAAAGACATAGAAAGACTGCCACATAACCATTCTCATCTGAATTTGTGGGCAAATGTCCATTTTGAGATAGACTCAACCAAAGCAAACACATGGAATCCATCCAATTGTGAAGACATAACGTTTCCGATAGTGCATGTATTAGCTGCTCTAGATGAAACGCTCCAGCCCATATACATTTGACCTAGGACTCTGATTATGTCACTTCAGCATTCCATGCGCCAGATTCAACCTTTGCAAAATCTCGGGCTGTCCCTCTGGCACTTTCATCAGCGGTGCACAACTGGGACCCGTTTTCTTGAACTTTCCCGCGTTTACACACGAAAGCTTCCCAAGGCCTGCGGTGTTTTCCCACTGCACGACCCCCTTAGAAGTTAGGAACTTTGAGGGTCCCGCGGGTCGAACTTTGTTCTTGAGCACCAATAGCATATACTTCAGAAAGGGTGTAACGATAATTAATCAATGTGCGTGTAATAAGCTCCATCAAGTGAAAAGTATCCCGATGACATGATAAAAACAACCGGTAATGCCTGTGATGTCTTGATATACAATACCTCCGGCCATTGTGCTAAAGAGGGAAGCACTTCAATAGCTATCTGTCTCAGTGGATAAGATGAGGGGTGCCAATTAGAGACATCATTCGAACCTCGCTGTGTAACACCAACAGCAACCCATCATGCGTTCCTTCACATGACTTGCGTGACCCTACTGATAAACGTGTACGACCCTAAGATGATGGTCATTGGCACAGAGAAAACAAACCTCCAACTTCCACCAATGTTCAAGCACGACAAAACAAATTTGGACAAAAAAAAAACAGCAAACATGCAACACAGGGTATTCGCGTGTGGTCACCTACCGCACTACTAATTGAGCGCTCTCAAGCCTGATGATGGCTGAGCAGACGGGACTTTGTATTTCCTTCAGGCTTTAGTCGTATGTGGAAAACAATGTATCAAGTGGGTCTTATATAAACTAAACGTCTAGTGCCCGGAAGTGTCAGCTTCTGTTTTTTCTCTGTGTTATTTACATTCTACACCGCTCCTGACTACCTTGTAATGGCCGCTTGTGCGGCCAACATCGTCCCTGTAGGGACACGCACCAATGGCAAGACTACGCATTCTTGCTTTTCCTGGTGCAATGCCATGCTGGTGCCTCCCAGTCCGTCACATGGTCTTGGACTCGCTACATAAGCGTTACCTATCCAAAACCCACCAAGGCCACGTGGCTATTGACAGTGCCTGACTTCTGAATGGCGGTCTAACATTTTCCGAGGATATAGGCTCTTTTTTTCCAAGAAATGACTCAACATCCACATCTTCTACCACCGCTAGAGTCCTCGGAACCCGTTCAACGCAACACCTCCGAAAGAAAAGTTGAACATCGGGACCTTGTCACCACTGAGGCCGGCGCCACAGCTTGTTTTCTTACCAACTGGCTTGTATTCTCCCACAGTAGCTTCTTCTCCAACTACTATCGTTCGGTACTACGGGGTGTCACCTGTGTTCACGACCAACCTTACAGCTCACAAGTCTTCGCTTACCCCGCGCACGCGAAGCGCCTAGACGACCTGGACGTTTGTCTGTGACGTAAATGAGACCAAGCTTCAGCCAGTCCGTCGCTTTGAAAAGTGCCGCGCAGTCAACCAGCGCGCATCCCGAGTATCAAAACGCACTAAGCCAGCCAAAAACACCACTGCATTCTAGTCAGTTGTGAACATGACTGCTGCTGCGCCCAAGAAGAGTGCGACTGCTACGATTAAGGCGGCCAGCTAACAAGGCGCCAACAGTGCCAGCTCGGATGTTACCGCAATTTCCTGTAGCTCGATGAACGGAACTACCACAGCCGAGGAAAAGACTCCTCTGACGGCCACTGTTTGTAGTGAAGAACTAGTTGGTAGTATGAGTCCGAACGGGAATCGTTATTACAACCACCCGTATCAGTGCGGTGAATGTGGTCGATGGATCGAGGTTTCTGTAGCTATTCGTCAAGGTTACCCTCGAACCTCATAGTCCGCACCGGCTTAGACGACTAGATATTTTTCTATTTGGTCAGTATGGTGCTTACTTAGCACATTTAATTTGAGAGCAGAGCCTTGATGCTTGTTGATGCCTAGAATAAATTACCAGGTATATAGGGAAGATACGTTAGGCGTGGCTGTCTATTCTTGGTTACGGTGGGAGGGATAGTTCATATTATTCTCTTCTTTAATGAGTGCATCAGTTGATGGTTGCGGAGATGGGGCTGGGTCTCCGTTGTATACATGGTTAGGTGCCATATCCGGCTTGTACGTAGAATATGTGCATATCGTAATAACAGTCGTGATTTCCAATCTTGTGATTCATTTTATACTCCGTTCTGATTGTATGACACAGCTTGCAAGTGCAAAGACATGTTGATGGTGGTGACATCACAATGATACTTCATGGAATAAATTGTGCCACCCTCTGCGTCGCAAACACTGCGGCAAACTTGTGGAGAATATTGTGGGGATATAAAGTCTCTCTCTTTCTTTCCCTATTTCATTATTACCTTTAATAGCCTCGACGGATACTCAACAGTAAATAAACAAGACGACTATCAGCACTCGCAAGACTTTAACATTTGCACCGCCACATCCGAATGTTCAGCACAGTATTACTGACAATAGAGAATCTATCGTGACAATCGTTGGCGCCTGATTCTAAAGTGTTCAACTCCAGATTTTAGTTTGCTCTTCCATATCAGCAGAGGTAGAAATACACTGTTTTCAGGCGTCCAAGGCAACTGAATGCCTCTGCAGCTGTACAGTCGTTCCTCCAAAGCCATATCAACGGAGACAATCACTGACAAGAGGAGTGGTCATTTCAATAATTTCACATTCAACGATATTATCCGAAGATCAGATGATGGTGTTGCCACGAAGATGACTTCAAGCTGTGGTAAACCAGGTGTCCCGTTCTTGTAAGCCGTTGTCCCGTCTGATGGATAGACTTGATTTACGTTGGAGATCAAACCTCAATTTGACAGAAGATCTGATGCCCAAGTTACGCTGCCTGTCATTTCATGTTACTGATGATTTTCATTCCCCATGCTGCAAAAGGTTCTACTCGTTGGATATTATTAAATTCGATATTAATGATCGATTGCATACCACCATAGTCATGTACCTCCTACAGCCGCTCAAGGGAAAACTCCCCATGAAACCCGCGATTCAACAGCATCGCCGCCAAGGTGACGCGATGCAGATTTAAGTCCTCGGGACAATACACGGACTCAGGCCAACAGCCTAGTACCACCGAAATGGCGTTCATCACAGTGAACGTGCCGCAGTCAGGGCCGTTCATGCCTCGGGGTTTGGCGATCTCAACAACGGTCCAATCTTGACCAATATACCCTTTTCCAAGGAGGGTTTGGAGCCCCGTTTCCACGTGAATAATCATCGGCGTTGTCCCTTCTCCCGCCCTGCTATCAAGATGGCTTATTTGCTTGGCTATCAGTTTGACAACCACGAGCGACCAGTATGCCTTCTCATGAACGGGAATTATGACCGTCTCAAGTTTAGTAAAGTTTTGTGCAGTGACGCCCTTAGCTTTGAGCTTTCTAGTGGTGTTATTTCCACCTTTGTTCATCACTGATTTGATGAAGGACGATCCCATTGCCACGACCGACCGATTACCGGATTTGAGATAGTCCGTGGCTCTACTACGGACGTTTGCAAAGACATCTAGCCAATAAAGCAAGGGGTCCACGATGTTGTCACCGAGCTTGAGATTTGGGCCCACCATGCAACGGAAGTCATGGAAGGTTAACCGCCCTTCAGGCCCAGAAGTTCATGCAAGGTTTCCACTGCGGATTTGCTTCCAGGCCTGTTGGCCCATCACGCACGCTTCCGGAGTGAATACGAGATCTCTCGCGATTCTCAGGAGCCCCCACTCGCGTCTGTACTTTTGCAAAATTTGGGTGTACTCAAACCGGCTTATTTGCGATGGCTGGTTGTCTATAGAGTCATTAGCCGTCGGTGCACATCTCTTAGGATATTTAGTGGTTAGAAATACCTGGGAACCTGAATGGGGCGATCCGGTCGACGAACAGGACGTAATCCATACCAGCCTCGCACACAAAGCCGGTGCCCGGGATTACTATCGAAAGTGCGTGGTTAGGAATGAAGGATACACTTCGCCATGACAATTTGACATACCGGAGGGCCAAATTCTCTCAGCCAAAGGTCGATATGACGTTGAAATTTACTCAGCGTCAAACGCGGGAATGCTAAGAGGGGTGTCGTCGGACATTTATACGTCCTCAGGTGACGCCTGGGCACTGGCCATAAATTTTGACTCAGCATCGGATGTGGCGGCCGACGGCACAAGCGAAGTAAAGCCGTTTTCGCTTGCCGCTTGTCCGGGCGCCTTCTCGCTAGCAAACGAGTGGTCAGGTGGACCTAAGTTTTCCATTGCCCAGAGGAGGTCGGGAAGTACGTCGCCAACAAATACAGGCGTGGTGTTCTGCGGGAGAATCGAATCAACGCCATTTTGGTGTGTGGGGGCCTCGGAAATGGGGGCTGGGAGAGTCGGGAGCGGGATGGCCTCCGGGTGGGACGGTTGTTGAAATAGGCCATGTTGAGTTGTCCTATTTTGAGTCAAATTGTCAATCAATCTGTACTGAATATAACCACTAATTTGATTTATATCCCCACAACTAAAGAGACATACCGGGTTTGAGATTCAGGAATCCATTTTTGATGGTGGCGCTAGTACCCTGGTTGGCGATGCCGCGGTGGGAGCTGCTTGATGCACCTCCGTCTTCGATTTGATGAGTCGAAATTGTTTCGACTAGCTTTTTAATCAAGGTATTCTGAAAGCGATGATGTGATTGACTCTTCAGTGCTCGCCTGAAAACGAAACAGTTGAGTACACTATCGCTGTACTTTGACCGACGATAACAACGGCGATGGATGGAGAATGGTCCACAGAGCAGACTGTAATGTTTGTTTGTAATGTTTCAATGAAGTCCAAGATGTTTGTAAAGAACGATTTAGTATGGTGGCGCTATGCGGCAACATGAAATGATGATGGTGTTGGTAAATATTGTCACAGCGAAAAGACTGTGAGTTGCAGGAGAGAAAAAGAAAAGTTTTGGAAATGAGACAGGAATGCCGCACTTATGTAGACAGAGAGCCAGTGTCCGTTGCTATGGTGGAGGCCTGTGGCTTCAGTGGGTCGACAGCTTGAGCACAAATTTCGCTACTACATGCAACTTCTGTTTATGTACGGCATTGTTCCAGGTGGCTACTATATCTCCTAATCTATGTACATTACCCATATCCAAATTGAATCAGGAGGCCTGAGGTGAAGACTTTACAGGGCATATTGATATTACTTATAGAAGGGAGTCCAGTGAACTAGATAGAAGAACTGCTGACGATTGTAGCCACACCTTTTCAGATAGACTTGCTTCGACAGTCCCCCGCTGATAAACTGCCGGGAACCTTAGGGCGAGTAAAATACTCCTTTATCAAGTGCCTGCATCCACTCGGGTCATCTATCGATACCCATCATGCGCGTTGCACGCCACATTCTCCCGACGCCCCGAACATATATCGTCATACAACTAAGCGATCCAGATATCCTATCTAAATCGCAAATACCACAAATATTACCTATCGAACTGTTTCTACTTACGATCATCTAAAGTGCTGTCCCTATTGACATCAACAGTGTAGAATCCTCACCTTCAATGACCCCAATCCTCGACAACCGGCCGCACCCGATTATACAACACGCAGTCGGACTCGCGATGTCACTAGTTCACGTTATCATGTTCACACAGCTGGCCAAGAGGTCACAAATAAGACACCCGATTCCAGATAGTTGTAACCAATGAAAATATTAGCCACCATACATATTGAGCTACCTGTATCAAAATTCCGCCACTTTGTTCAAGCCGACGATGGACATAGCACCGCCATTCAAGACTACTGAAACCAAGGATGCGCCGAATACTCGCCGATGACTAGCACGCTCGAAAACATCGATACTAGGTGGCATTAAAATCCAAGGCTAGGTTCTTTGCGCGCGGAGACTGTCGACAGTGTTCACCGCGAATACTCTAACGTAAATATATCGAGAATATGGAGGTGTCTTTTCCTGGCGTGGTGCCGTGAATAATCACAGAATGTTCCTATTCAACTCAAATCAATACAGAATATGTGGTCAAGTGGTGGCCAAATTAGACTAGCTGTGTAAACTTATGTTAGTTGTTGTTGTTGTTGTTTTATTTAACGTCTACCTAACTAGAATTACCCGTTAATACGACGGCGTTCCAGGCAACGTCGGTCCAAAATGAAGTCGGCACCCCAGTGTCCTCCGTTGAGCGGTCATCAATTGCGAGTTCGCATAAACATAAAGGTCCTCCCAAGACCGGACAAGCGGCCAGGTGAAAAATTAAAAATGAAACAAAAAGAAACAAAAATAAAAAACACTGAGAGGTTCTATGTCCAGCGTTTGACCGTAGGTACCCCACAGACAACCAGAAGAGGTCCGAAGACTTACTGGTGCAAGTTAATTACAAGTGTTTCCTGTGGCCGTCCCGGCAATAAAATCCTAAAGTATGTCGCCACAGTTCCCAAGCGTCGGCTGTCAGGTATGATGTTTTGAAAGATTTTCCTCCATCCTCCATCTCAGAAAAATGTTCCCGTCGACTTCATCAATACCGCCCACCGAGAGCCAAACACATGAAGACGCATTCAAACGCGGAACCTTCTTCCAAGAAACGCGCTGAATGTGAAGTGAAAGGGCTTTAATGTGTCCGACGTTTTTTGTTTTTCTATCCAGAGAAGAAAGCTCTTTGGAGGGTTGAGAGATGCCTGCGTGTCATCAATCGATCAGGCTGACCCCAAGAGAAGGTGAAATGAGATGGATACAAAGGAAAAAAGAGTGTAATGTGTGGTTTAATACAACCGACGATGAATTGGTGGTTGATTTATCTTGTGTCCGATGAAAATGGCGACTCCAGGACTCAAAGGTACCATTCTGAGGGTATTAAGGAAGAAGGTTGAAAAAGCTTATGTTAGTATTTCTGTACCTCCTGTCTAACAGGTTGATCCAAGGCATTACAAACGGCGTAACCATGGACTATATTACCAGATTGGAGCTGCCTGGTTCCACGGGCGTAACAAGTGTTATCACAAGGACCTCGTTTCGATGTACACAATACCCACCGGTTGGCCTGCTTTTGAACTCTAGAACAACAGGATCACAACCATTCATGAGTAGTGGATATTATTACCTTCAAAACAATAATGACTAGCAACGTCATGGTTGCCAGTTAATTGCTAACCCTTGCTACGTGGTCTAAGCCTACCATCGACAAAGGCAAAATCGTGAAAAACTAGTTTTAGGGCTAAATAAGTATCGAATATGTAAAGCAACAAAATACATTCAAAAGGGATTTAAAAAATGCAAAAAGTACATACAACACCGGGTATTCGCACGTGGTCACCCACCGTACTACTAATCCAGCGCTCTGTGGCTTGACTATGGGGGAGCAGACGGGACCCCGTATTTTCCACAGGCTATGGTCGTATGTGGCAGACAATGCGTCAAGTGGGTCTTATATACCCAACGTATAGTTGTTGAGAGCTTGGCCGGGCCGTGGGAGAAACAAGCAGCACAAATGTGTTGATCAAGGAGCAAAAAAGGTCCGGAGTACACTGCATTACGCCGGAAACATGAACTGGCCGGCGCAAGCACCAGCGAGTGTTCATTGCGAAGTAATTCCTGCTAGATATAATAGAATTCATGGAGCTTCGCCCATAGGAATCGTAACTTAGTGTCAGACACCAGAATTCAACGTTTTGAAATACATTCAAGGCACATCTGAAGATAAGACGGCATATTTTGACGGGGCATATCTGGCGGAACAGCCTATCACAGATTGCTTCAATTGTATATGTGAACGCAAGATCAAATAGAAAACATAGAACAGGAGCCACCCAAGATATGGACTGGACTCTATTAAGGGTTATATATCATTAACCCCACAGCCAAGGCTCAATTCTCTTCTGTTATATGATTGAGGAACTGGTAAAGATCAGGGTATCAATGACTGCACTCATAATTGATGGCCGTGCTGAATCAATAGCCACTACGCAATAACCCATGTGCCATAAAACAAAGTTAGAAATACCCAACTCAGGCTGTCGCCATAGCAGATCAATGTTTAACTAAAGTCTTAGCTCTAGGGCCCAACATCGGAGTACCCACATGGGTGTATTGAAGAGCCCTACTGGGACAGAGCCTTTTAGATTTGAATGAAAAATGCGATACCATTGTGATTTTATTTTTACAGTGGAAGATATGCTTAACTTAGCGCTTGCTCCATGACGTTCATTACTTCCTAATATGGATATCTTGTGCAACTGCCAAAACACCTGCTTGCACCAGGATAATATCCATCGCGCACCCTGTTTTTACAAACAATTTTCTTTTTTCCTCTGCCATCCACAAACTATCTAGTTTCATCCAATCTATTTGGGAAATAACATATTCATCTCAACCCCTTTTCAATACAATTTCGTTGGATATTTCCGGTGTTGGCTCTCGCAATTGCTACACAATCGATACTGCGCTAGTGTTTTCTGTCTTCCAGATTAGAGAATCCGGAAGCCCATAACGCAGCGTCTCTAGTCTATTTCCCCCAGCAGCCGCGCGCCTGTTGTCAGCGTTACCGGTGCCTTGGGAAGCATCTTGTGGGATGACTGTGTCGGTGATTCCCACAAACCGGCCACTCCATCTGAGTGGTCTCTTGCTGAGCCTGGTACAACCTTTGTCTCTATGCAGGCTGAAATGGATATAGATACTCCAGAGACTCCTAGAGTGCTTAGCAGTGTTCAAAAGGGCATCCACTAAACTCGGCCAGGATGAGAGGTTAGTGGCGTTTTCAGCAGCTCCGTCAGCAACGTTCCTAAGTCGGGACCTGTTGTTTCTTTATGCATCGTGGCTAACCAACTTAGCATCCACCATCCTTTCGGCGTTCTGGAGTTAACCCAGCCCATACCCCTTGAGGACCTCCGAGAAATGGACCCTCTTCCTGTCGTTGACTCAATTCCCGATACCGCAGTGTTACCTATGATTACGCCTACCACCGAAAATGTTTCTTCGGGGGGCACGAGCAACTCGGCCTTAGCCACAGGCTTGGCTATCTCAACCACCTCGGATGAACATCCGTTACGCTATATTCCACGCACCAACCCTTTTGCAGTGAAGAATACAAGCAATGCTCAATACTTTGGCCGGATGTCTGAGGAAAATAGGGTCTTTGCGAAGTTCGCTTTTTCAACCACAACACGAAGACCCCATCATAGTTGGGGGTCACGCAGCCTTATCGGATGCTCCTTCATCTCTGGCATCATGGGAGCGGTGTTGAGTACATAGTTGAACTAGGCCAGGCAGAGACGGAGGGGGCTTGAAGGTCATTGTTGCGATTATCGGTAGTTACTGGCGCTACGCTAGACTACCAATCCTCACCACGCACTCCACACGACCAGCTGTCCACCAGACGGCTGGTCGGTGGCCTGGCGCCCTCCACTTTACTGCCATCTGGCAGCCACCGGTCGCCTGAGGCGCCACGGTGTGGCGTCTGGGATGGTGCTAAAGTGAGACTGTCACTGAGAGAGATATAATATGAGGAAGAAGTCGAGATGTATGTATTCATGTTGTTCACGTCTGTATCTGTTCGCCAGTCCCCCAAAAGGAGAAGAGCGAGAGAAAGAGGGAAAGAGAGAGAGGAGGGGAGAGACTATATGCCCACATTACCAAACGCCCGACTATTACCATACCTGGTAACAACCATCTTGTGACACGATCCTTCACAGGTCCTCACATATAATCGCTCATTGGTGTCGATCACTATGACGTCATGAAGTCATGACGCTCAACACCCATGTCCACAAGTTAACAGATGGACCTATATACTTCCACAATGGTCGTCCATCACTACCTTTAGTTAGAAGAATACAACAACAATCTCTCGCATAAGTCACATCTGGTCATCACAGTAGCCATGGTAGTCGTGTGAGTACGTTTGATTCGGGCATTTAGATATAGTAGACGTCAAACTCCTTGTTTTCGTCCAAACAGATTACAAAGGACGGCGATATTTGCCTGGCTTGGGTGTTGTCGACGAGGAGTTTTAGTGGGCAATGGGATCATCTGAAGTATCAAAGTGAGTAGTGGCACATGTCGTTGATAATTCAGTGGCAGGCTTTTGATAATAGTGAAGCGGCCTGAGGTAGAAGTGTACGCCAAAGTCCAAAACAATGGCGGTTGTGAGGTATTATACCGGTGAAACAAACTCTATGGAAGTCTCAGCAGTTGCCCGCATGCCATCACTTGAGACTTTCACACTTTATTGTTACATCTCCAAATGCCTGGGACAACCTACTCAACACCCTGCTTGGTCTGATGCATATGTTGAGTGAGTTTCTAGGTATATATAAGACATACAAGACAAACGTGAACCACCCAAAAGCTCATATAGTCCAACACATCGCTGCCAAGTCTACAGTTAGCTTGTTAAGACGTAGATAGTGGTTTTATCCACTCATGGTACCCACACAGATTCCCTAATTTCACGACAACAGTACAACCCAGTTTGAAGCTAAGATCAGGGACACACAAGTTGACGAGACACCATGATCACTGTTTAGCAGACTGTCTGCGTTGTGCCCCTAATCACTCTACATCAAACCCTTTGGTAACGACGATCCTCGATAGTAAGGCTGTAGACCTGACAAATTCCCCAATGGCGGAACTAACTAGTCACAGTATAAGGGGTAAAGCAGCGCTGGTTCTCATCTATCCTAACAAGCTTGTTATATGGTTAAGGCTGGGCTTAGAAGAACCGCGTTCTCCAATATATATCAGGTTTGTTAGTGACCAGAGATTTCATTAACAAGTGCTGAGCTCCATCCAGACGATCTCTCTGACATAGGACATAATAGATAGAGACAGAGACGACAGCTTATACACATTGAGAAATGAGCGAGTCTATAGAACGGTCTAAAGATCTTCGGTGGAATGATGGTCCGTGGGCAACAAATGATATTTTACTGGCGACGAGCTTCAATTGTATGACGTTTCCTAAACCCCTCTTAAACCATGAGCCTACTTGGTACATGTGTAACCCCTTTATCTTGTGCTTATGTATTCTCCTAGCGCTCTTGGCAACATATACACATCGCGAAGCCGGTCTCCACTTCCGCCATTTATATGAGATTTTTCAGGCAACGATTATCTGAAATCTGTGATCTCCTCTTTCGCATTACCTTCCGGATATTATACCAAGCTGTCCTGGTTTCCGACGCAACAGACCGGTCACTGGTAGGGTTGCGGCCAGACAGGGTTATGGGCTCAAACCTACAGTGCGTGCGGACAGTGCAAAACAGTACGGACACTGGCCCCTGATGGGCCGGGATACTTGAACAAACCATGCCTCAGTTTGGTGCGTGAACTACGGACAAACGGAATCGAGAACCTTGAGACTTCTCACGGAGGGCTCCCGTAGTCTCGTCGATGACCTGCATAGGATACCCCCGTAACCCCAAATTGTTGCTCCTAAATGACTTTGCTGGTACACGGGGCGTGATATTATGATGCCCTCAACCCATAAACCCGATCTATCAGACCACACTTCGTTATAGTGTAAGTGAAAGATACGTATGTATATTAATTAATGGATACATGTAAGAATGAGGGGAGACAAAATATATGCTAAACAACGGAACAATATCGTACATTTCCCAATGTTTAGGCCTTCACCAGCCAGATATTCTCGCTGGGCTGCTTCACTCGTTCCACCTTGACAGTTCTAGCTGCAGCAATGAAGCAACCACCAATAAGTAAGCAGCCACCGGCAAAGCCCTGGGCAGCATAATACTTACCGCCAGTAGCTGAGATAAGAGCGCCCTCAATCGGTGGACCGGCTAACACAGCAAAACTAACAATAGTAAAGGTCATGCCCATCCGCGTCCCCTGCTTCTGCAGGTCCGAAGTCAGTGAGCTTAAGCCGGCGGGGAATAAACTCTGAATACCACCGGCAAATATGCCGTAGAAGCAAGACCAGGCGTAGATGTCCTTCTCGGTCTTGACAAGCATCCAAAAGAGGACAATGGCGCCAGTGATGAATGTGGTGGGGATATAGGCGTTCAAGAGACCCACATGCTCGGTGATCCAACTGCAACCTACCCGTCCAAGGATACCAATACCATTGAGAATCATGAGCAGGTTAAGTGAGTTCTTGTATGAAAGAACGGGGTCAATCTGGGAGCGACTGAATGAGGAGAGGTAGTAAAAGGCAAAGTAGAGACCAAGGAAGGCCTAGATGAGGTTACAGTTAGTGAAGAAATCAAGACAGATATGAAGGTATGTAGACGCACAAAGAAGTTGCCAATCGCATAGAAGGTGTAATCTAACTCCTTGAACGCGGCCCATTCGATAATCTTGCTAGAGCGACGAGGGGGGACACGCGGCTTGACCAAGAAGAAGGCAATAACCAATGTAACAAGCTGAACAAAGCCCATAGTCCGTAACGCCCAACCGAGGCCATTAGCAGCTAACATAGTCCGGGCAATAGCCGGGAACACCAACCCCCCCGTCGCAGTACCACAAGCAGCAAGGCCAACAGCCAAGACCCGATGAGAGCTGAAATAGGTACTAACGGTAGCCACAGTAGGGCAGAACAAACATCCATTACCAAGACCAAAGCAGATACCCTGAGATAGAAGAAACTGCCAGTAGGTAGATGAAACTGATGCCGTGAAGGTACCGAGCATCTGGAAAGCGGCACCGGCAATTAAAAGATGGCGGTAGAAGCCGGCATCGGCAATGCGACCGGTAAAGGTGCCGACAAAGAAGAGGAGGAACACCTGGAGGGATCCAATCCATGAGATGGTGGAGCGAGATTCGTTAAGTAGAGTAGTGTAGTAGGTTTGGAAAATACCAAACGAGACAATTACACCCCTAAGTAGATGTTAGACGTCTAACTATGCGGAGATAATGACAAGGATATCTTACCATGTGTTCATGATGACGAAATGGCCGCCAAGAACTGACTTAGTTAGCACCTAAGCACCTACAATCAAGCACACCATAACTAACCTGCCAACCAAGCCTGCAGTCCTCCATCTGGCGGTGGCCCCGGGTCCTTAACATCCGCACAAGACCGCGACAAAACCCGACTTAAAACCTGCCCGACAATAGACCCATCCGCCTCCTCCGGGCGCTCATCATTTTCCGTCGAGGGATCTTCAACATCGGGCATACCAGAATTCTGCTTCTCTACATCATCGCTCGAATATTCCGGCGCCGCGCTTCCAATGGCATTTTGCGCCAACGAGTTCTCAATTTTTGAAGTGGCCGGGGACATGGCGGGCGAAGATGCGGATGAATAAAACTTCGCTTTTGGTTGGGTGGAGGGGAAATATTCCGCTTTTGGTCAATAGGATGCCGCGGAGGCAATAGGAATGTGCCAAAAAAAAGAAGCTTTAGAAACGAAGACGAAGAATATAATAAAAACGAGAAAAGAACGAGACAATACAACCTCCCACCAAGTCGATATATAAACAATCAAAAAAAATCCCGATGACACATTCACCCAGAATCCGGCTATCTCGTTATCCAGAACACCACTCCAAGAACAAGGGGGGTAACCCACCAACGGGTGTATGAACGGAACCTTGAGAATTCAGGATCAATGAGTCTTTGCAGTGACCTCCTGGATCGCGGAAACAAAGGATTAGCAAGCGCTTGTTTGTCGATAAGAAGGTGGCAGTCTTTAAAGCCGTGCGGCGACGGAACGGGGTGTTGGCGCAAGAAGTCAAGGTATCCGCTGGAGGAGTCACTCGTGTTCGGTATTTATGACGGGAAAACAATAGGATTCAATGTATCTATGAGTATTGCTGCGCACACCCACATACATACACATTTACATATGTTGTGGATCACATTATGTTTGTATGTATGTGAAAGCCGACTCATTCATCCCGGTCTCCAAATACGCCCTTGCTAAATGTCTCTAATGACAGCCCGGATCCAAACCGGCTAAAACCCCAATGATTAGTCAATCCTTGTATCCAATCAGGGACTACTGTCAACATCACCATTATGTAAATTCTTACATACTTCGGCTTTGGTTTATATGTCCTTTCGGCCGCCACACATTACAACAGAAAATTCAACACTCTGTTGACTAATTCTACCAAAAGTACACGCAGTGCCGTGTATTCTAGCCGGTGCTGCATGCAACGACATAACAGGGACACAATAGGGTTAACGAGCATGACCAGGGTTAACGGGCCCACGTGGGGTATCCGCGGGAATAACACCGGCGTTTAGAAAAGCATGACGATGTGCCGATCGTTAAGATGGAGAAAGCGGAATAAATATGGCTTCCAGATGTGGACCTAAGAATCGAGGCTGTTTTTGTATCTGATTCATGACGTCTAACAAAAGCCACCGAACGATATTTTGGGCCTCCTGATAATTACCAGTATTTCTGTCCATTTTCAGATTGCCGCGGCAAAACCCATGGTGATATCATGTTTTCCCAATCAGTAGTGTTACATACTGTGATATCGATATCAGACACCGAATAATTCGGTGCAGGGGGTAGGAATGTTATCCTGCGGAAACGTACCTAAAGGAATGAAATGTACATATGGCTTATAATCATGTATTCAAAGCAAATTCCGATATCAAATCTAACCCCAGTGTACCCAAAAACCCAAAGTCAAACCAAACCAAATAAAACCTTAAACCCACCAAATCCCATTACCCCCCTTCAGCCATATACATATGCCCGTATCACAGGGAACACTGAGGAGTCATATTAGACTCATGCATATTATGATGCTCTGTGTATTGAGCAAACTATCCGGACATGATAGATAAGCCAGAGGACCCGTTTCTCCTCTAGGCCCGCAGAGTCCCCATTGTCCTTGGCCCGGCCTCAAGACTCGACTCATCGCGAGCCAACTTCTCGTCCTCCAGCTTAGCCGCCCACAAGGCCGCACCCACGGCACTCGTGATCAAGAAGAAGAAAGAAAGGACGGGGATTAGTTGAAGGGCCATTGTCACCGTGCCAAAACATGTGTACTCCCACAGGTGGGCGCGCAGCTCGACAGTCCGTTGCTTCTTGTTCATACCACGAAGATGGAACCAGCGGTAGTGAGACAGCTTGCCGAGACGGGATCCCGTGATGATGACGAACAAAGGAACACCAACATAGGGAACAAAGTTGAGAGGCAGGAAAAAAACAAGCTCGAATATCTGCTTGAAGCTGAAGGGGAAGAAGATGGCTGTCGTCTTGGGCTTGCCAAGCATCTTCACAGAATTGGGGGCGTTGAAGTACAACTCGCGGTGGTACCCAATCATCTCCACCAATCCCTTATCGATGAACGTCGCCTAGAATCAAGTTAGTAAGAGAAGAGGCGAGAAAATTAGCAGGGCGGGGCAGCTACTTGCATCCCAAACATCAACTAGACATTCATCTACAAAGAAACCCTCAAACAATGCCTGTAGAACGGGCACGACATGTTAGTCACACAAACGAACAAAAAGCCGTGGATTGCATGTGTACAAACCTGAATAATGATCAAGCCCTCGCCGAGAACCAAAAAAATAGTGCTAGCAAACGCAGCCCGTCCCTGGAAAAGCGCCAATAGAGCCAATTGTGGTATGAACGTGAACATGAAAAGAATAAGGTACACCAGGGTCGAAAGCAGCGTCAACGGCAGAATCCGACTCCGGGCGACCGGCCAGAGTTCGCGGTGGCGCATAAAATAGTAAACGCCACGAATTGGGTATGTGGCAGCAGTAAGACCTCGTACCAGGCGCGACTCCGACCCAAGTCTACCAGGAAGCAATGCCTGGCGTTCTGGATCTCGCTCGATAATGTAGGGATTGATGGATGACATGATGGAAGACGAGGATGGATGTGAGGCCTAGGGTTTCAATTGGGATGATGATGGCGAATGAACAACGATTGATGGATGCAATGAACACAAATATGAGCGCAAGAAAAGAGACAGTAGCCTTGCTGCAAAATACGTCGCGACGGACCAATTGTACGTTCCTCGGCTAGTGAGCTGGCATCCAAAATGAAATGAACAAGAACAGGTGAAGTAACGCAATGAAGAGGCGACGAATTGACCACCAAGGAAAATACAACGATGCAAAACTGCTATGGATGTATATGCAAAATGCAAGTAAACACGTAAAAAAAAGTCACACAAAGGCTATCAACGTCCCAAAGTGGGCCTTATGGGAGTTTCTCTGTAGTACGTCCGGGTCGCTCTGGTTATTACCCGAAATAGTTTCTGGCGAATGGGTTCGTTCAATGGTCGTGGTTCATACCAAAATGCCTAGTAGGATTTTGGTGTGCGCGAATGACGTCAATTCAGGGTTAGGGTCAATATTCACGTGTTGTTTCTGGGGTGTGACGTGAGGCTGACAATCCATTCATGAGGCTGAGTGGCGTCATGGCAGCGCGTTATTTTCTGATTCCCCAACAGTTTGGCAAAGGCTGGTGGTTCGAATCACTTCATGACCCAATGATTTTTAAGGCAGTGAATTTGGGCCCGTTTTGGGTTATGCTGAAAATGCTGCCGTCCACAATAAGTGGAGCATCGACAATTCGATGTGGCATACCGAATCATGAATATTGTCGGCCTATCTGCATTCCATGACTCGTCACCATCCATATCACAAGAGTTGACGGACTGGGATGTATCAGCATACCACTGCGCCAAAAGAAGTGGTACCTTTGGTCATGTTATTGGTGCATGTTCTAACAGGTGTTATATAGGGTGCGCGCGTTGGCAACCCTGTGTACCCAGAAGCGGAGCATCAAGTGAGTAACCACCAGACAGGGCAGAGGCTGACAAGAGTTATGTGGGAAAAAATGCCGTTGTTGGCCTCACGGGGGATGATTGTACATACTGGCTGTCGTCTTTTCTAAAGTTTAAAGGATTTTTCAATGTATACACAAACGCAGGCTATTTTCATGTGATGCACGTGTTGTGGTTGGTATCTGCTCGAGGGCGACAATCAGACTGGTTGGAAGCTTACTGAATGGGGTAATATTTTGTTTCACCTCTACATGATAAGGCGCCCGATCAACCACTAGTGTCTAGTTAACTATTTCGTCTTAGCTCCACAACGTCGGTAAGAAATATTTCTGTCATGAGAGCGGGAGTATGCGTTGTGGTTGGGTATACGAGGAACGGACGTCGTGTAGGGGTTATCAAAAAGAATGTTGCCTGTGCTATGTGGTGGGTTTGCCGAGAATAATAGGTAAATCGAGGAGAGCATCAAAAGGACGTGAGACAAGTGTTGAGGTAATACTATAATATAAAACTATAGTCAGTTAAAGTGTCTAATTGTAATGTAACCGAACATCTAGTGTCTGATCCACATCAGAGATTTGTCATACTTCACCAACCGAAATTCCCAGATGGGTGTAAAGATTCTTCATCAGATATTGAGGTGATGATTGCTCATGTCAAGCGGGCGATATCCCACGTGAATATTTCTGGTTGCTGCCGTATGTATGACATAATCACGTGTTCCCATCGTCCCAGACACGAACACAACCGTGATAGTCCAGAGTCCAAGTTGCACAAATGTTAATCTCCGTGTCCAGCGTGTATAGTTGGGGGTAAGCATGATCATGTCTCTCTCAAATGTTCCACCCAGGGGCGGATACACCGTAATCCGGGCTACGATATCGGATCTTGGGTCACCCGAAATCTGTAAGCAATCGACATTCATTGACTCCCCGATGCAGGCGCTCACCCGAGTAGACTCAAAAATGAATTGGACCATGCTTTTAATTCGAGAGAAGACCGCTAGTGACTTGGCGGTAGACGTTAAAGAATACAACAACAAAAAAATTAGTGACTTGGCGCTAGAGATAGGATCGTCGGGTTTTGTGATGGTGGTGTCTCGGTGGACCACCTGTAAATTGCTTCAAGTATCAATAAAGAAAAGGATGATAATAACAACAGAAAACAATGTTTTTCGAGTGCACTATGCTCAGTTGAGACTACGCACAAAAGATCCTCCTTAGAAACAGAAGGGTCGAAGTTAGCCGTTGAGGCTCTTGCCCAGTTTGGATGAATCTAAATCCAGCGATCTGGCGAGGTTGGGAGACGCCCCTCGAGACGTGTACCGAGAATCCAAGCTTTGTAGTGTATCGCATGCCGAATAGCCATTTGAAGTCACAGACTTCTATGGATTGTCTTTGTAACAGCAAAGTGCCAACTATGTACTGGTGTTTTCCCGATTGGACGGTCTGACGATGTCACTTAGAACTACATGGTTTCTACCCGTTATCAGACCCCGTGCTGTACTATGTCACGCCTATCCAAACAATGCGGGTGGCCAGACTATCTTCTAGCAAAATCGATATCGCGATACCTAGATTCAACAGGGTAATTGTGGCTATACTAGAGCTTGGTATGTAAGCATACGATTCATCCACTTCCAGCATAAGAGAGCTTCTAACTTGACACGCCATGTCTATGTGACAGAATGCTCGTTGTTTCATTCACAGCAAGTGTTGTCAAATGGCATTGTTCGTATCAAATAAGCTACAAGTCACGAGGATATCACAATCGATGATTTCAGTACTTCAATTTAATTTACTCCAGCATGTATTTTCTCGAGCCAACAATGAAACCCCATCTTTAAACGTCCATCCAGTGTATGATTCCTTGTATCAGCCATGACAATCTCCACCTAAGCCCGCTTCTGGTCCTTTTCTCGTAACCTAAACTTTCTCCAATGACCTCCCCTCCTCTGATAACCCCGAGTCCATCCCTATATTTTGCTCTTCCGCCTTTGACACCGGATTGTCATGAGGTTATATAGTGGCGTGAATTTGGTGATTGCCAGTAATAACAATCGGGGAAGATAATGGTGTATAATGGAAGCGATGCACGATTTACTTGTAGAACTGCGTATAATCTGAACAACGCTTGGCCTGTAAGCCTCTGACGCGCTCAGTGTTTGGAGCGTGCTTCCGAGTGCAAATCCGCTTGGTAGCAGGTTTGGGTGAATCGGGAGTGGAAGTCGAAGTTTCTGAAGAAACGGGGGTTGGTGTTGCTGAAGTTGTGATTGAAGAGAGAGTCGTGGTGGGACTCTCAATGGAAGCCACAACAGGAGATTCGAGGACGGGCGACACAAGGACCGGAGATGCAACACGGGTGGTAGTTGAAGCCGTCTCGTGAAACTTCTCGAATGTCCATTGACAAAAGCGGTTGGCTGCCTTGTAGTTCTGGGAGAATGGAGCGGACTGAGTCTTGTGGCGATCCTCGTCGTCTGAGCTGTCATCGGAAAAGGATCGGCGGCGCTTTAAAGTGGATGAGGAAGAGACCACATTGGCAACAATTGAGGGACTCGGGAGTGCAAATAAATGGCACGTTGTGGATATAATGTTTTGGCTGATCGGTGTGATGACCGTGGGGGTAGCGAAGGTAGTGTTGTTTGCGGCGACTGGTGCAGAGACAGACGCAATGGAAACAGGGGCCTCTGTGACAGTAGGCATGTCCAGAGTGCTGGCCTTGTTCAGCCGAGTGGCTTGCTCGATGTTGGACCGAACGGTGGTGATTGAGACTGGGGTAACGGAAAGCTCAACGGGGATACAGGCCTCTGTGACAGTAGGTGTGTCCGGAGCACTGGCGTTATCCAGTAGAGAAGTGGGTGTTTCGGTGTTGACAGCTTCAGAGGGTTCAGTCAACTCTGAGACGTTGTCAAGTGTTTCGGTTGTAGGGACTTCATGAAAGGCGACAAGCTCGTCTACAGCGGAGATAGCGGCGGTAGCATCGTGAGTGGGCAAAGTAGCATTGTCAGCAGCGACAACGGGCTCAGGGATGGTAGCGGGTTGAGGATCGACGACGACCTCAAGGATGGCAACAGGCTCGGGGGCATGAACGACGTCATCAACACCGGGTGTGTTTGAAGCTGTGATAGCCTCTGGAATGGTGATAGCGTTGGTGGTGACGGCAGGCGCCTCAGTGGTAATGCGGTTGCGGCGGCGAGATGTACCAAAGGAACCACTTCCGCGAATATCATCGATATCGACATGATGGAATTGAAGGCGCTCGGCACGGTTGACATAGCGAGGGATTTCAACAGGGGGCTCGGCATCCGGCATATCAATGTCCATAGGATGGGACTCAATAAAAGAAGCAACCTCCGTGTCTGTAGAGACCTGCTGAGGCTCGGTTTCGACAGGCGCAATGGGTGTCTAATCCATGACGTCATAGTCGTTATAACCATAGACAACGGCAGCAAGACTCCACATACGCCATAGGTTGTCTGTAACCAGACGGCGCATCGGGGTAACGGAAATGAGCCATCTCCAGTCGAACGGCGTACGAGCGGGACGGGCGGCGGAAGATCCGGCGTCGGACTCAAAATCACACGAGAAAGTAGGCATGGTGAATTAAATTTATCGATTGAAGTGGTTTGTAGTTATTGCGTTGTTAATTGCAGTTAAAAACTAGATAGAACAGTTGCGAACAGTGAATGGGAAAACTCAAAGTCATTGCGATGATGAGAGAAAGAAAAGAAGGAAAGAAGAGCATGCAGTTGCGAGTGTATAGACTTGGGGTGACATGGATACATGCGGTAACGCGGTCATGCACATCAACGACGCGACAATATCCATAAACGCGTTGTTTCTGGGCACTTGTTTACTGCCCCATTGACAGAACATTGCGGCCTGATCGCCAACTGGACAGGTGCCGAGCAGCTGTTGCGGATAGTTCGTTACCACCGGCCACTATAAGGTAATGGCTTCAGTGACGTCAGTGGCTATGTCTTCTATAGCGATGGGGTGTCCCCTACAAGGCTCCTGTCATGGTTACCTACGGTTCTGGCGAATAAGATGGCTTCGATTGATGGGTAGTGACAAAAGAAACAGAACAACTTGCGCTGCAGTATTCCGCCGTTGATAATCATGGCTAGTCAAGCCCACCGCAACCCCAACCGATATACACAATTTGCCGGTAGTATATCCCATCCGGATCTCAAAGATCCGACCTCAATGTATGTTCCCCACGAGTCGTAAGACTACTCCAATCCATTGGTCACTTTTGTTCCCATCTCCACGAGCGATTACTTCCTCTTAATGACAGCCAACGCAACAAAGCCTACATTTCCGTACTCCTGTCATAGACTGACAGGTGCATTACCGAAGGCTCGCTTCAAAGAACCATACTGTTACAAGTATGTTGTCCCACAGACCCTGGTATCTCTTGTTATACAGGCCAGTATAAGACTACCCCTTGTCCGTCCCAGACTTTCGTTGGTAGACCATGTGGCACAGCCGACGCAGATTTGCTAACAATGCTTCAATCCAGTTAGCTGTTGTTATTTCCCCTGAATACATAGTACCAGCGCGCTCGATCAGTTTCTACATACGCGGCATACCCACTGGCACAGGGTATGTTGGGTGACCTCCTAGAAGTCACCAATGACCTTCGCGATGCATGAAAGAGACAGAATCGATTCAGCGGCCCACATCTCGATACAATATCGATATATTTCATCATACTAGACCGAATGTCTAAGCCATTCTTGGCCCTAGTAGAGGACGCCTGACTTTGAGCAACGTGCTATCCATTCAGACACCAGTTAACTTATCATGCTCCTCGTTTTTGTCTTGTAAGATCTGGCGTAAAAACTAACTTGAAGTCGCACCAGGTACAAAGCCCAATCACCTGCTCAAGCATGTCCATATCGTTCGTTTTCATCCAGTATGGCGCTTTCCGATGACACGATGCGGTTCCAAAGAGAGAATATAACACGAACTAGAGTCATCTCCTTCCACATACGACCATAGCCTGCGGAAAATACGGGGTCCCGTCTGCTCCCCCATAGTCAAGCCACAGAGCGCTGGATTAGTAGTACG